>ML779835.1:691180-724195 GCA_009831015.1 Picea engelmannii | reverse complement strand
AGGGTATGAGAACCCTAGCTTGGATATTATTGTAATAGAGATCTGTTCAACTGGAGGTTTCCCCCTCGAAGAGGCTCGTGAACATTGCTTTCAGATTCAAAGAGCTATTTATGTTATTATTCTCTTATCATTTCAGTGCTATTGTGGTGAATGTTCTGGTTATATTGCTATTATTCTGCCATTTCTAGCATTTTATTTTTGTTCTGCATACATTTTATATCTGGTATAGTACAATAGCTATGTGATTTTGTTCTTGAGTTATATAGTCGATATGTAATGGTCATTATGTTATGGCATAAGTTGATGTGGATCGTGCTATTTGAATGATTCGATACATGGTTATTGGATTATATGGTTGATAAGTAATATGGTCATGTTGGAAATGGGAGATATGATGTGGATGGCGCATTTGATAGGTAATAGATGCAGATTCCAACACAGGGTTTAATTTAATGGTGTTAATGAAAATCTTGTTGGCATGTACTGATGAGTTAATGAATTGTGGGTGGAGGTGACGTGCATTTACTGATTGTCACCTTTACTCCTTCCGTTGGCCGCCACCCTAGTTGAGCTATTGTTCAAACTTATTGTTGTGATTATACTCTAATTTCTTCGCAGAGAGGGACCACTTGGCCAGCTCAGGTTTTAAGGTGTTTGATTACAGGTATGTCTTTTTTTGTCCATTCATGAGTCTGCTCTGGTTATGAAATGATTATTGGCTCGGGTGTATTGGTTTGTTCTTTCCTTAAGTATTGCAACTGTGTAAAATTG
Organism: Picea engelmannii; assembly: GCA_009831015.1. Classification (NCBI taxonomy): domain Eukaryota; kingdom Viridiplantae; phylum Streptophyta; class Pinopsida; order Pinales; family Pinaceae; genus Picea; species Picea engelmannii. The sequence continues at coordinate 723,424 of ML779835.1, read as the reverse complement.
TGATTTTGGAATGAAGCATTGATGGTTCTTTCTGCAATAATCTTGAATTCATAGTGTTATTGGTCATCCTGGGGGTTAGCAGCCATAAGGGCTCTCTGTTACCTTTGCTGGTTTAATTGGAAGTTTTTTGTTTGGTCTGGGTGGCTGGTTGTCCTCATGCATTCATATCGCTATGTCCAATATTTGGCTTTTATGGTTTTTTAATGGTTGGAAACTCTTTGTGTCATTGCATCTTGAGCATTGGTTTGTTTCCACCACTAAAGGTTACGCAGTGGGTTATTTTTTTCTTTCTCAGCCCTGTCTTCACTTCAGCGTTGTGGTTGTTTAATTGAGAGCCATGAGGATTATACCCTACGTGTGTTAAATATCATTTCTGGTCGAGTTGGAGCCTCGCTCCTCTGTTATAGCCCTCCTATCATGAGATTTGTTACCTGCCCATGAATAATTCATGGTTCTCTCTGTGTATTCACCGCTGGTCTCAGAGTTTTTCACCATTGAAGGGAATTAGCTCTATCTTTTCTTGTGTTGCTCACAGAGAAAACCCTTAACTCCACAGGTCTGAGGGTTGATAGAGAAGACCAGCATGGCCTGTCGGGTTTACTGCTTGGTTATTTTTGGATGGTTGTGTATTTTTGAAAAAACTGGGTACAAACTTGCCTAGTTGGTCTTATAACAATCGTTGGTTGATATCTAGTCACTTCCTTTGTTATTAAAATGAATAACCATGCATTGTTAATTGGGCAGTCCAAATACATAATCTCTCTCCTTGTGTTTGATAACCCAATATTGTTTATTTAAGAAGGTCGCAACCTCGCTCCATGTCAATGAATGGTTTCCACAACATGTTTGGTTGTTTAATTGATTGGTTGATACACAGTCATGGTATTTTTTCACTAAGGATTATTTGGATGTTTAGCTTGGCATTGGCTACAATTTCTTAATGATGCTCGCGCATGTTGCATTTGTGTGTGTGGTGTTTCTACACAATGAATAAATGGTCATTGTAATATGATTTCTTTTGGGGCCAAATGGTTATTGCAACCTGGATGGTTGTAGAAACTCCATCCACTGTATGCATTCTGATTATGTGATTGCATAAGCCCGAGTTTTACACAACATGGTTGGTTGCAATTTGATCAATTTGAAGCAATATTGTGTTAGATCGATATCTCGACATGATGGGTTAAGTTAATACTATGACTGTGTGTTTAGAAATTTAAAATGGATTTTTCGCATTGTTGTGTTTTTGGGTGGCTTTCCACTGTGTATAATATGGATGTTTTGGGTTCCACGCTCAGAGATAGTCACAGAGTTTAAGCACGAATTTGCTGCATTTTGATTATTTGTTTTATGAAGATAGACATGTTGTTGATACCTCGTCATGATGGACAACCAAACATGTTAGAGCCACATTGAATTGGTCTTGTACAGTGACAAAATTACACTTGCATAATTGAATTATTATGTGCATAACATGTTTTGGAATGGTGGCTATTGTCTGTCTGTTTAAATGATGATCCATATTTTTGCAATTTTAGTCTAGATTATTTGGATGACTACCATTATGTATGTTTAAGGAACGTCATGCATTTTAAAATATAATCCCTTTTACAGTGACAGTATAACTTCGCTGCAATTTTTGAAACATGACTTTCGGCCTATTTCACGATTGAAGAAATGTGTGGGCATTGGTTGTATTTGATGATTAGCAGAGTGGAAATGGTTACTATTATACATTGAGAATTGTTATAAGATACAAATTGGTAAATGAATGGAACATAATTTCCTTACAGATTGTGTGGAATGCATACTGTCTTGTGATGACACTGTGTGGACATTTGATTGTGAACAATAAACTAGTTAAATACACAGAAATTGTTATTTGGTCACGATGATCGTTTGGTTGGTGTATATCCTTTTAACAAAATGGATATATGGATTACTTGATTAATTTTGTGAATAGTAACCATTGTCATTCCCCATCATTAATTCAATTTTCTCTAATTACAACCCCATCATTTTTCCACATTCATTTTTCACTCCCTGTAGCAAAATTGATTACAGTCAAGAAAAATTTTGTGTTGAAACAGTTGGCAGTAGCAGTGTCTTGGTTGAACTATAGTGATGTTTTATTTGATTTGCAGTTGATTGTTGTTGTCTTTGAGAAGTAATCGTATTTTCCCCCCCTCATCATATCATGTTTCTTTCAATACAATGTTAGGGTCCTAACCCGCACATAGGTAGAACAATATATTCAGATGTAATAAAGGTCAATATTAATAAGGCCTTTAAATAAAATAGAATAAGGCAGATGTAAGAAGACCTAATAGAAGATTCTGCTTCTAGAAGGATCTTCCTCTAGATGCTTCTTTTTAGTATAAATAGGAGTCGAGGGTATGAGAACCCTAGCTTGGATATTATTGTAATAGAGATCTGTTCAACTGGAGGTTTCCCCCTCGAAGGGGCTCGTGAACATTGCTTTCAGATTCAAAGAGCTATTTATGTTATTATTCTCTTATCATTTCAGTGCTATTGTGGTGAATGTTCTGGTTATATTGCTATTATTCTGCCATTTCTAGCATTTTATTTCTGTTCTGCATACATTTTATATCTGGTATATTACAAGTGGCATTGGAGCACTTTCCTCAGCAGAAAGTGTGGGTTAATTTTTTTTTTAGGGTAGAGACGTATTCCGACATCTTTAAGCCACAAAGATCTGTCATTACGCGCATAAACCCGCAGTTGAGGGATTCATACATGTAGGAAATACAAGTGGTACTTAAGCGCACATCTGTTGGCCACCCTTGTAACCTGTATTGGTACCCGTTCGAGTGGTAGCGCATCAGACAACACCTGTGTATGGATCAACCTAGATTACCTAAAGCCCTCTTTAGATAAACCGATCGGTCGCCTGACTGCTATAGTGTCAGCGAGAACAACACTCAGGAAGATACTCTCTAGTACCTGGGTAGTCGGGTAGTACAACTAAGGGTATGGTCTATCTTCCTTAGTTAGTGCCCTGAATACCTAACCCTTGGGGATAGAAACATAAACAAATTAAAACAGACAAGATCTATTGTCGTGCAACCATGTTCGGGTTGCCAAGTAAATACACATTTCTTTATGGTTAAGCATTTGATAATTTTCTCTCTGCAGTATTCTTCAGACTGGAGTATAACTCTGCAGGTGTAAAAAAAAAAAAAAAAAAAACAAGTCTGGAAAAATTTTCACCATTATTTGAGACCTATTCCATTATATTCATCTCTTTGCCCTTATCACATTCATCCATATCATTTTTTGGAAAAAATTTTGACCCCGCCTGCTCCTTTTCAGTTCCCACATCCTCATGGCCCATACCCGTAGCCAAGACTTGGAAGCTCGCTTCAACACCTTGCAATCTGGTCTCATCGAAACCCAACAAGAAGTGAAACAACTCAGTGCCAATGTTGCAGCCATCAATACCACCATGTAGTCCTCAATGGAGGAAATCAAACAAGAACTCACCACCCATCTTGAATCAGTCTTTTCATCACTCTGCACCAAACTGCATATCCCTATAGATAACAATTCGTCTTCCTCACCTCCACATCCTGAAGGTGACCATTCCTCTTATTCCAATAACTTTCAGAACCATCACTTTCAACATGACCTACGCCTTCTATGGGTGGATGTGACCAAATTTGATGGCTCGAACCCCACTGGTTGGGTAACCCAAATGGAACATTATTTCTCTTTATACAACATTATTGATGACTTGGCCAAACTCCAGTATGGTGTTCTCCATCTAGCTCAAGAATAGTGGCAATGGTGGCAATGGAGAAAAACCTCTCGTTAAGGGTATATTGCTTTGACACACTTTGTGGCAGAGCTTTATGAATGCTTTGACACTGACACCAACCATTTGGGCCATTTGACAAAGTTGAAACAATTAGGAACAATGAAAGACTTTATAGTTTCCTTTGAGTGCTTGGTGTTTTGAATAGAGGACATGCCTGATGCCTTTTTCTGAGAGTGTTTTATCAGTGGCCTCAAGGATGCGATTCGAGCCCATGTCTTCATGGATCGGCCTAAAAGTTGGGTGGAGGCTACTAAAAGAGCTAAATAAGAACAATAGGTTGTATCTTCTCAAAACCAAAAACCCTCCTTTATCCCTCACCCTAAAACAGTAAATCCCACTACTCCCTCTGCTCCACTAAAGATCCAAAAATTGACCAGGGATGAAATGGATGAATGCCAACTCAAAGGCCTTTGTTATAACTGTGATGACAAATATTTCCCAGGCCACAAGTGTAAAGAACAAAAAAAAATTATGGCCATCTCCGAGGATATTTCAGAAGAGGATGTAGAAATTCCCCTTGTGTCTGAGTCACCTAAATCCACTGACATAACCCCTCCCTTACACCCTCCCAAAGTAGAACCGGTCATTTCCCTCAATTCTCTCACTGGCTTCTCCACTCCCCAAACCCTCAAGATAATCGATTACATCAAGCATCAGAAGGTCATTATTCTGGTTGATAGTGGTAGCACCAATAATTTTATTCATCGTCACATTTCCCAAGAAACTCATTGCTACATCCATGCCATCAATAATTTCCAAATCATGATTGCCAATGGGGGTTCCATGAAATTTTGAGGGTGTTGTGAAAATGTGCATCTCCAAATTGGTGACTACCACCTGAAATCCCTTATGTTTGCTATCGACATGGGAGGTTGTGACATTGTGTTGGGTGTAGACTGGATAAGGACTTTGGGTCCCATTCTCATGGATTTTAAATACTTAACAATGAAATTTGACCAGGAGGGCTACCAATATAAGTTCCAAGGAATAACCGTCGGTTCACCTGAGATCATTAGTTCCCATCGCATGGAAAAGCTGCTAAAAAAAGGTCATTCTAGTGTTATCACCCAACTCCATGCCATACAAGAAATAGAGACATCCTCGGTCCTGAAAGACCTCCAAGCCATCCTTTCTAAACATCAATTGGTATTTTCCACTCCCCAAGGACTCCCTCCTTCCCATGGTGTTCATGATCATTCCATTACCCTTGTACCCGGAATCCTTCCTCCCAATATATGTCCGTATTGTCACCCCTTTTCCCAAAAAAATGAAATTGAGAAAATGGTCTAGGAACTGCTTAATGCAGGCGTTATCCACCCTAGTATGAGCCCCTACTCTTCTCCTGTGGTCATGGTCCTAAAGAAAGAAGGTTATTGGTGAATGTGTCGTGACTTCTGTGCCCTCAACAAACTTACCATCAAAGACAAATTCCCCATTCCTATCATTGATGACCTCCTGGATGAATTGAGTGGCGCCCAATTCTTCACTAAAATGGATCTTCGTTCGGGATACCACCAGATACGTATGAAAGAGTCAGACATTCCCAAGACTTCCTTTAGAACTCAAGAGGGCCACTATGAGTTTTTTGTCATGCCCTTTGGCTTTTGTAATGCCCCCTCCACCTTCCAAAGCCTCATGAATCATGTCTTCCGTCCTTTTCTGTGCCATTTTGTCTTAGTTTTCTTTGATGATATCCTCATCTATAGAAAAACCTGGACAGACCATCTTTCTCATGTGGATCGATTTCTCCATCTACTCTCTCAGCACCAACGTTTCCTGAAACAATCTAAATGTGCTTTTGGCGCCTCAGAAGTAGAATACTTGGGTCATCTGGTTGGCAAGGATGGCGTCAGGGTGGATCCTAAAAATATTGAAGCTATGCAAGACTGGCCTCACCCAAAGACTCTTAAGATCTTGCGTGGATTTCTGGGCTTAACAGGGTATTATCACAAGTTTGTTAAGAATTATGGGAATATTGCAACACCTCTCACTACTCTCCTAAAAAATAACTCTTTCACTTGGACTCTAGCCACTGCCCAAGATTTTCAAACCTTGAAGATGGCCGTGTGAAACACTCTAGTCCTCGCCCTTCCCGATTTCACAAAGACCTCTGTGTTGGAATGTGATGCCTCAAGGAAAGGAATCGGTGTTGTCCTTATGCAAGAGGGTCGACCTTTGGCCTTTACCAGCAAGCAACTATCTGAAAGAAATCTGGGCAAATCCATCTATGAAAATGAAATGTTGGCTATTCTGCGTGTCGTTGATCTGTGGCACCCTTATCTATTGGGGCAACATTTCCAAATTAAGACAGACCATCAAAGCCTCAAGTATTTTCTGGAACAATGCATTTCCTCCCTAGAACAACAAAAATGGGTGACTAAGCTCTTTGGATATGATTATGAGATCATTTAAAAGAAAGGAAAAGACAATGTGGTTGCAGATGCACTTTCCCACAAATATGAAGATGAAGGATCCATTTTTTCTCTTTCATTCATTGTCCCATATTGGCTCCAAGCCGTTCACCAGGAATGGCTACAAGATCCCAAAAGTTCGTAGCTGATCCAACAATTGCAGTCCAATGCTCTAGCTTCCCTAGGGTACTCTTGGTTCCATGATGAACTTTGATACAAAGTCCATTTGTATTTAAGTAAACAATCAAAGATTAAATCCACTGTACTTTTTGAGCTTCATGCTACACCCACTGCAGGGCACTCCGGGTTCACCAAAACCTATGACAAGGTCAAACGTCCTTTTTCTGGGATGGTATGAAATAGGACATTCGTAATGTTGTCGCTGAATGTGATGTATGTCAATGCAACAAGGGAGAAACGGTCGAATCTCCGGGCACACTACAACTGCTCCTGATTCCACCTACTATTTGGAAGGATATCTCTATGGATTTTATTACCAGCTTACCCAAATCGGGAAATAAATCAGTCATCATGGTGGTTTTTGATCGCCTTTCCAAGTATGCTCATTTCTGCACCCTTCAACACCCGTTTACAGCATCCACGGTGACTCAAATTTTCATGGATTAGGTCTTCAATCTTCATGGCATGCCACACTCTATTGTTTCTTATCACGACCCAACTTTCAAAAGAAATTTTTGGCAAGAACTGTTCAAGATACAAGGCACCGAATTGCATCTCATCACAACTTATCATCTCCAGACTGATGGCCAAACGAAAGTTGTCAACAAGTGTTTGGAAACATATTTGAGGTGTTTTGCCTTGGAAAAGAAAAATCAATGGGCTCAATGGTTACCCTTAGCTGAATGGTGGTACAACACGTCATACCATACAACTACACGCATGACTCCTTTTGAAGCAGTATATGGACAGACGTCACCTTTAGTTCTCTCATACTTACCAGGTGCCTCAAAGGTCTAGGAAGTTGACCTAACACTTATAACTCGAGAGACTATTCTCCATAAACTCAAAGAGAATTTGGTCATGGGATAGAATCGCATGAAGAAACAAGAAAATCAAGGTCACTCTAAACGTCAATTTGCAGAAGGGGATCAAGTGTTTCTTCGACTGCAACCTTACAAGCAAACTTCCCTCAAGGCCAAGCATTATTAGAATCTAGCGCCCAAATTTTATGGTCCTTATACCATTCTCAAGCATGTGGGACAAGTAGCCTATCAGTTAGTTTTTCCCAACCATTCAAAGCTACATCATGTTTTTCATGTTTCATGCTTAAAGAAGGTGATTGGAGCTAAGTTCCAAATTCAAACCAACCTTATAGAGTTAGCTGAAGAAGGATCCATTTGACTACATCCATAAGAAGTTTTGGACCAACGTGAGCGTCGACTATGTCAAAGAACCATCAAGGAAGTGTTATTCCAATGGAAAGATACAACTCCAGCAGATTCCACTTGGGAACCAACTACCATTCTGCAACAATTTCCTCATCTCAAGCCTTGAGGACAAGGCTATTTTTAAGGGGGCAGACATGTTAGGGTCCTAACCTGCACATAGGTAGAACAATATATTTGGATGTAATAAAGGTCAATATTAATAAGGCCTTTCAATAAAATAGAATAAGGCAGATGTAAGAAGACCTAATAGAATCTTCCTCTTCTAAAAGGATATTCCTCTATATGCTTCTTTTTATTATAAATAGGGGTCGAGGTTATGAGAACCCTAACTTGGATATTTTTTTAATAGAGCTTTGCTCAACTGGAGGTTTCCCCCTCGAAGAGGCCCATGAACATTGCTTTCAGATTCAAAGTGTTATTTCTGTTATTATTCTCTTATCATTTCAGTGCTATTGTGGTGAATGTTTTGGTTATATTATTGTTATTCTACCATTTCTAGCATTTTATTTATGTTCTACATACATTTTGTATCTGGTATATTACATACAAACTCCTCACATATCCCAAGACCCTTTATTCACCCCCTTCTCGTTGATAAACAATAAAATAATTTGTATGGATTGGATTGCATGATTTTGATACATCGTTGAGCCAAATCTATTTCATATTCTTAAGAGTTTTCATGTATGGTTATTTAAAATACTATTTTCTAATCAATCATGCATGCAAGAATGATTTTTTTCAGTTGAGGTAGTCATGGCCAAGGAAACAGAGGGAGAGGTAATTGGAACAGGGGACCAAGGAGGCCCAGGTTCTCTATACATTTTGATGTTGATTCACAAGAGCTTGGCCAGTTGTTTTAGTCTGGATTTTTCAATTGGATTGGGTAGGGAGTAGTCCAACCTAGGCTTGAAAGGCATCCTTTCCAAGTTCCACAAGCCTCTAGTATGCCTGTGCCTCCTCACATCTCATTGCATCCTGAGGTTCTTGAAAAAGATGGATGGCAAGAGATTTTCCACCCGACAGTCTCCCAACATCGTGGCTAACCCAATTTGTCCTTGCCTGCTCCTCTGCCTAACAACCAGATTGTCCAAGTTGCTCCTCACTCACCAATACAATCCTCCCATGCTAGCAAGAGATTGAAAACTAAGGCCCACCATGCCCTTGAAAAAGGAAAAACCACTGCTGCCCCTTCCTCACCCTCCAATGGATATGACAAATCCATTTCTTCCCGGATGCATTTGAGGGACGATTGTTCCCACGTGATTAGTGAGATTAGGCCTAAAGGCTCAGCACATCCAAAGGAAAATTCAGTAAAATCGAAGGGTGACAACAACAATCAAGGAAATATTGCATCCTAGAGTGGGAAATATGTTTTTTGAGTTTTTATTTTTATCTATTGTTGATGACAGTTGACTTCAAGGAACTTTGGACAACATGTTTTATTTTGGTTACATGAGTAATATTTTTGAAAATAATTTCAAATGTCATGAGATAAATTTTCAAATGTGAATATGTGGATGGGAGACACAAGGAGGTGTGTTTTACTTAAATAATGGTTATGTTATGATTGTTATGAGATAAAGGGAGTCACAAGGGGTCCCACCTACTAGTTATTATTTATTTATGACCTTTATTATGATTATTACTTTTCCCCCTAACTAAAGTTGGTTGAGTCTTTTAATTAACTTAACTAATGAGTTGGTTCAACTACTTCAACCAATTCTAAATTGTTTAAAATCAAAAGGAAAGGGAGGAACAAGAGGAGGATAGAAGCATAAACATACTAAGGTTTTCTCTTTGAGTTTATGTTGAGATATTTCAGTTTTCATTCATTCATTTATTCATCAAAAACCTAATTATGTTTTATGATAGCAGGGTCTTATTGTAGAAAACAATTTTCAAGGTTGATTTACATCATTCAGACACTTTTTTTTCAGAGTTGTTGATCTATCTTTGATAGTCTGTGTAGAATTGTATGTTTGTGAATTAGTTTTCATGACTGACAAAGGCTATTGTGTGGAGTCGAGTGGGCAACAATCTGTGGCAAGTTGATCCATCTTTTAGAGTTCAGTTTTGGTTTTCTGTCAGATTTCCTTTTGTATGTTCCATCGGGGATGTCTAAGTTTGACTTTGGTCCAAAATTTATGTATGAGATTTTGTAAAGAAAATGACTCTTTGGTGAATTGGAATGAAATAAAGGATTGCTTTATGTCTCATCTGTCTTGATTATAATCTTGATGTCTTTACTTCTGTCTTTACATTTATTTCAACAACTAATATGTTCAAAAAATTACATAAAAAGTAAATTTCCAACAAGTTTTTTGTTGATAAAAGACTAGCCTAAGAACTTGTAATTAATACTTGTGAGTTAGGATGTTATTTTTGTTGGCTATAAACATAGGGTGATATTCCCGTCTATTTTGATTTATCCAAGCAAAATCTGAAAATGCTTGAGTAAGATCATTTCATATCTTTTCCTCAACATTTATTTGGTGACCATACTGGGAGATCTTCAATATCTCTTTGATTAAGTTTTATACTCAGTTTTCATAGATATATCATTCTTTTCTGATATTGATTATGTTAGCACCACCATTTTTCTTTCCAGTAAGAGTCATTTTTAAGTCATGTTGTGAACCATACGTCCAAACATGTGAAGTCAGGTACGTAGCACCATGGGGTTGAAGTCAACAAGTGGCCGGTTGGCCCTTGGAAATGGGAAGGGATGTCAGAGTCGAAACTTGCATCAGTGGTATGGGTATGTCTTTTCCAAAGAGTCGAGTCTTATTAAGAGACCAGTCTCTACATGCCCCAGGTCAATTCAAGTAGTTAATGGAAGTCACATTAGCTAGTACAACAACTATTATTAGTTCATCATAAAGGTCGAAGGAATGAAAAATCATGGTGTTCGTATCATGCTTGCCCAACAAGCCTTTTCGCCTGTATCCTACACGTGGGGATTTTCCATGGAAAACCTGCAAATCAACTCCAAAATATCATCGCCATGAATTCACTGTCCTACAACATGACTCCTTCTTCTGTCCGACTCGTTATAAATCTCGGATGCTCGACACTCTTTCCATTCATAGAACCAGGATCACACTCTATCTGCAATTTCCCTTTCCAGTCCAGTTCGTTCAAGATTTCTCCCCCTGTGCATCTGCTGGATATACTTCACAATGAATACACACTGATTGCACCATGGTGACCTCTCAGAGTATAATTAAAGGCATGCAGAGCAGAAAAATTGCAAGGTCCAAGCCCCAAAATGACTGGGATTCATTCTCACCTACAACAGGCATTCCCAAAGATGTGAAAGGAGTTATTCCTTTACCCACAGAGAAGACCAGATCAAACTATGTAGAAACTAAAGAGGAGATATTTTCACGGGAAGGAAAGATAGTAGAGGCCCCGTCTCCTCAACAAAAAATGCATTGGAGGAGGGGCAGGATGAGGAAGAACAAGGAAGTTGTGGAAGCTGGATTTTCAGAAGAGTTGCATGCCAGATCAATGGCTGAAGAACAACTCATGCGCGCCATCCGGCTAGATCCTGCTAGAGGATCAAGTCATGAAGTTAGGAGAATAACAAGGAAAGTGGATATCACAGGGGTGAATGATCAAGAGACATTTTAGAAATTAAATAAGATAAAACTGGCTATCGCTGAAATATATCAGGAAAACATGGAGTTGAGGCAACAACTAGCGACAAAGAATATGGAAGCGTCAACAACGTAGGGTCGCGAAGGGAATGTGGCATGGATAAAAAGACAGCTCAAAGAGGTGCAAGACACCATTGTATAGCTGCGAGAAGCATAGATACTGACAAAACAAAGGCATACGAAGAATTCTAGAGAGTGTGAAGAGGACGAGAAGGAAGCCTGTGTATCTCTCGCTAGCATGCAAAAAAAACAAGTCTAGTTGGTGCTCGTCTCTACATCTGCAAACATAAGAAAAATATTGGAAATTTTGAAGGACACATTTCTCCAAAGTGCTCTACCATTTTGATAATGTCCACGATAATCAAACAACCACTTTCTGTGCACATTTTTCTAGCAAATGAGTACACAGCAGAAATCAAAGTCATTATAGAAGATAACAAGTTCTTGATAGACACCTGTTCGCTTGGATACCTAATCAAAGGGATACACTGACACATCTTTTCTTCATATCAAGACCTGACCAATGATCAAACCCTCATGGAATATTTTTGAATGTTCACAGGTAAATAGACGTGATTATTGTCTATTTTTGGAAAGTGCCATGTGAAGAGTCTCTAGAACATGCTATTTAGTTTTTCTAGTTTTAGGGTTAGTAGTTAGAAAGCACAGTAGCCCAAGAGACACCCTCATTTATATATTCCATATTTTTTATGTAAGCTAGGTTGGTTGGCAAAAATTGGTAGATGACAACTATTGTATGAAATTTGAGTCTTTTTGAACGACACTTAATGCAAAGGTCATGTAGCTTGATGAAAAGATTCTAGTTGTAGCAGTTGGATGTATTGTGTTTCTCTCTTTGTGTATGTTCTTCCTGTCACCTTTACTCATATCTGTTTCTGTCTATTTCAGAACGAATTTTTGAAACTGTGGATTCGCTGCGCAGCGCCCCTTGTTCATGCCACTTAGACAAAACGTTTTCTTCTAAAAAGTTAACTCCGAATTCACCTACAACGGTGCTGCGAGTTACTTCCTGTGTTTTATTCCGCCACACATTACGGTTTTACACTGAAGACTGTTTCTCGCCTAGCCTTCATCTCTCAAGTTTTAGTTAGTGATTCATTTGTCTCCATCATTTCCTCAGGTCAACTCCATAGCCAAGTCTCACTTTCTTGCGCCAATATAACCAGAACCCATTAGATCAAAGGTGTTAAATCTAGCCACTATTTCCAAAGCCTTATCCCATGCAGAGACCGCGCCTTTCAAGAAATCCCTCTCTAGATTTGAAAGGCTAGTTTCAGGTCTCAAAGTTGGTTGAAAAATTTACCTTCATTGTTTGTTTATCAGCCGAATAGATTTACAGAGTGCTAACATTCTGGTGTCGTTGTCGGGGACGAAATTGAATAGATTTTCCCTGGGAGAACGAATAACGTTTTAGTTTGACCCCTAAGAGTAACAGAGGGACAAACATCTRTACCRGATGAAACCCTTACCCTGGCGACTCCAGTACAAATAGACCAGTAGCTCCAAGTAGTAYARTTCAGGAACCCTAACTCCAAAGACAATTTATACCAGAGMACATCATGACCCAAACCCCACAGAGCCTATGTAYGACCCCGAGAAGATTTTGTGCAGGACRAGAGAGCAAGCATTGGACCCGTTATACTACCTAGACAAAATCATGTCCTTCAGGGATGATTTTAGGGGCTAAATTTCGCTCATGGGMTAATTTTCCAYTGTTTTTCCAAAAATGAGATTCACTATTTTAAAAATGATTCGCCCAAATTCTATAGGATAAAATTATTTTACCTTAAAAATCGCCAAAATTTTATAAAAACTATATAAAATACTTATAAATTTGAATATTTTTACAAAAATATCGCCAAACATTTATAATTGACATATGAAGGATTAGTAAGATTCATCAAGGTTTTTACATTTTAAAATAAATTCTCATCCTTAATATCATCCCTGATGTCCTTACCCAAAGACGATGCATAGACCATCGACGACCTGGAGTTTGACGAATTATTCGAGCAAACCCTTTTCAGGTCTAAGTGAAAAACTAGCTTGGATGAGACTATTTTCGACCCGAAGAAATTCCAAGCCCCAATATCAAATAATATCCCTCGGAATATGAATACTTCTAGTGCTATGGCTGCAAGATTCGCCCCCCTCATCCTGCCAGCCCAATTAAATGACTTTCCTCAGAATTATAGCCATAGAATCAGGCTCTACAATGCTAAAGGAAATGATTCCGCCCAGAGGCATCTCGACTGGTTTAATGATTTCGTCGACTTGGAAGAAGTGGACTATGAAGACACAAAAATGAGGTTGTTTGCGTAGAGATTTTCGAGAGATGTAAGAAAATGGTTCAAAGCCCTCCCGCTTGTGATCATTCGGAACTTTGCCACATTCGAGACCTCTTTCCTGGATAAATGGGGAGACTAGAAAAACCCTTTGCAGTTGTTAACACATTACAATAATATGAAGAAAGCATCGGAAGAGATAGTGCAAGAATTCTCAATTTGTTTATTGAAGGTGTACAACTCAATCCCTACGAAAGTCAAGCTGCCCCCCGGTGCTGTGCAGTTGTGGTATGCTGATTCCTTTGACAATGATTTCTCCCTGTTGTTGAGAGAAAGAAGGTCAACAAGTCTGGACGTTATAATAAGTAACGTTGACTAAGTCGAAGTAAACATGATGGCGTCAGGAAAAATAAAACCGAGGTGACAAGAAACCCCAGGGAGATGCACAACCATCAACGTTGTGGTACTCAGACAAAAAGTTTGACATGATGATGAAGACCATGGATAAATTGATGGAGAGGATATCTATTGGAAACTGACCTGCTACTCGAGAACAAAACGACCCACAACACAGGAATCAAAACCTTAGAAGGTGTCAAATCCCTCAGATCATACAAAGGGAACATAAAGAGAAAATGGATCAAGGTGACCAACATACGAGACCTCCATTCCAGAACAACTATGTGAACGAGGATTTTGACCAGACGTTCGATGAACAGATGCATTGTTGCGACGACAAAAACCCACGTGTGTTCTTGACAAAGAGTGAGCATGATCAGTATATGAGAAAAAATGACGACTTCATGTTGGATATGGATGATGATATGATAATCAAAACATATTATGCTTCATCTTGGGAGACAAAAGAGTTCAGGAAAGGATATCAAAACACCATCATGTAGTTCCAAAAGAATTACAACCTCTGGAGCAAATACGTACCTATAGAGTCACAACAAACGAACCCCATAAGGAAACCTACAACAGACACACCTTCCACAAGCCAACCGAGTCCGAAAAATGTGACCAAGGATGTGACCAAGAAGGCTAAGTCGAAGGAGGAGGTCCCCAGGAAAGCTTCGGAGACAGGTCGGGAGGCGAGCGGAAAAGAGGTAGAGAAAACCTGTCCCCCTTTTAATTTTGAACATGAGATGGCCAAAATCAAAATATCTGTCCCATTCAATGAAATTATTAGAAAGGGCGAGTATCGAGAACAATTCATTAAAATGCTGAAAATGGGGGGGACCCTCGATACTCTGAATATTCAAGATGATCACCCCTCTATCGTTTTTGGTTCACACGTTGAAGAGACAAATGATATCGAAGACATCCCTCCATTCTATGTCAGTCTGAAATTCAATGACATGACCCTGCATAATTCCATATTGGATTTCGGTGCATCGCACAACATCATGCCAAAGGTTCTCGTGGATGAACTGGGTTTTGATGTCACCAGGCCATACAAAGACATTTTCTCCTTGATTTGAGGAAAGTCAATTGTTTGGGCCTTATCAAAGACCTAGTTGTGTCGTTGGCTCAAATCCCCTCTAAGAACATGGTCATGGATGTAGTCGTCGCATACATACTCCCAAAGTTCAGCATGCTACTATCAAGGTCGTGGGCTACGAAATTGAAGGGCACTTTGAAAATGGATATGTCATACGCCACCACCCCTGTTTTTGGCCATGAAAAAAGGTTGTACAGAGAAGTGTTGCTGAAATACATGGTAAGCAGTAGGACACAAGCAAACAATCATCCTATATACACCATCAACACTAAGGTGGGTTCTTCTATATTCTACAATGACCTTAGTTTTGAGGAGGAAGAATCGACAACCATCATAATAGTTGACGAGAAAACCATGCGAGAAATAATAGAGTGTGCTGACCTGAAAGACCACACAGAAAATGGGGTGTGGAACATGAGTTTTGACAGTGCAGTCAGAAGAGAAGGAGTTGGGGCCATTGTATGGGTAAGGCCCCCTAAAGCAAGCACAAAGTTGTGCTCATACAAGCTCGCGTTTGAATGCACTGACAACATGGTCGAGTATGAAGCACTAATCTCGGGCTTACAAGTTTTGAAAGAATTGGGTGCACAAAAGATAGGAGTGCATGGGGATTCTGAGATGATCATAAATCAGGTAAAGGGTGTATATCAGACCAAACACCCCAGGCTGAGAGCATACAAAAATTTGGCTTTGGACCTCCTTGAAGGATTTTCAGAGTATGACCTATTTTCTATCCCCAGAGAGAAAAATCAGATCGCCGATGCATTGGCCACCTCATCCTCGGTTTATAAGATTCCCATCTTCCCAAAAAAAAGATATGAAATCAAGGTCAAGCACAGGCCGACAATGCTTGATAATATCAAACACTGGCAAGTGTTTGACAATGAAAAATAGGTGGAAAGATTCCTCCTTATGAGCGACAAGTTCGCTCATACAAACATTGACGAGGAATGTTGCAGCAACGAAGATGAGAGCATGGATGGACACAATAATGAAAACCCTTTCCAAAAATAGATCACGGGAAGGGATATAATACAACTGAAAAATAATATTATTCGAAAGGGGTTGGTGCTGCTGGAAAAGTTGTTTGATGAAAACGATGTGTCTAATAACCCCAAGATCACTGCAAGTGAAGAAGACATAGAAGACTGCAACATCAGGACTGAGGAGAACCCAAATATGGTAAAATTATCGAAGACACTCAGTCCAGGGGTCAATAAGGACTACATAAATCTCATGAAATATTTCCTGGATGTCTTCGCATGGAGCTATGATGACCTGAAAGTATATGACACAAAAGTGATCCAACATGTTATTCATCTCAAGGAAGATCAGAAACCTTTCAAACAAAAGTTGAGAGGGATAAATGCCCTATTGTTTCTGCTGATCGAGAAGGAGGTAAAGAATATTTTCGATGCTAAAATGATTGTTTCTTTAAGATTCTCGAAATGGGTAGCTAATTTGGTACCTGTAAGAAAGAAAAGTGGTGAGATAAGACTGTGTGTAGACTTTCGAAATTTAAACAAAGTGTCTCTCAAGGATCACTACCCCCTTCCTAAAATTGAATACATCCTGCAAAAAGTGGTGGGATCCCAAAATACGTCTATGCTAGACGGTTTCTCAGGATATAATCATATCATGGTCCATCCAGACGACAGAGAGAAAACGACTTTCACAACTCCATGGGGAACGTTCATGTACGCCAAGATGTCATTCGACTTGATGAACGCTGGAGCCACTTTCCAGAGGGAAATGGACATCATGTTTGTTGATTAAAAGGACAAATTCATCATGATTTATCTATATGACATCATAGTGTACTATGTCTCCGACAAACAACATCTCGAGAACCTAAAGAAGGTTTTCCATAAGTGTAGGAAGTTTGGCATATCACTAAATCCAAAGAAATCACATTTTGGGGTGGAAGAAGGAAATATGTTAGGGAACATCATCTCCAAGGAAGGAATTAAGATAGGCCCTGTTAGGGTTGAAGGAATCCTAGATATCGACACCTTGCGCAGTAAAAAGGAGGTGCAATCCTTCCTGGGAAAGGTAAACTTCTTGATGAGATTCATCCCAAACTTGGCAGAAATCATAAATCACATAACTTGCATGCTTAGGAAGGGAAACAATATCAAGTGGCACCCAGAGGCCAAGAAGTATTTTGAAGATATCAAAGTGGCGCTGACTAAAGCTCCTATGCTAGCCAACCTAGATTTTATGAAAGATTTCCTCCTATTTTCATTCGCCTCAGAACACACTATTGTCGACATGCTACTACAGAAAGACGAGAAGGACTTCAAAAAATACATAGCCTACTTCAGTTGGACACTGTGCGAAACTCCACTAAGGTATGAAATTATGGAAAAGCAAGTGTATGCCTTAGTGAAAGCCTTGAAAGAGTGCAGGACATACATATTGCACTCCCATGTCATCCCTTGTGTACCCAACAGTTTAGTAAAGGATATCCTGACTCAACCTGACCCATAAGGAAGGAGAGGCAAGTGGATAGAGGCCATGCTGGAATATGATCTTGAGATCAAGCCTACAAAACTGATCAAGGGTCAGGGTCTTACAAAGTTAATGGCACACTTGGACTACGACGTTGTAGAAATGAATTTCATCGTTGATCTATTGGAACTCCCCCAAAAAGAAAAAATTGCATAGGTGCCTCAACAGTTCATTGATTCACCATGGTATGCAGACATAATCTATGTGTTGGAGAATCTCTAGGCCCCTCTAGGCATGAGTAAGAATAAGGCTATATTTCTCAAGATTAAAGCGGTTAAGTTCTGCATACTGGACAACTCAATCTACTGGAAAGAACCCGAGGGAATATTGTTGAGTTGTTTGTTGGAAGATGACGCGAAGAAGACCATACAAGAATTTCACAAAGGTGACTGTGGAGGACACCACTATTGGAATACCACCGTGCACAAAATCATGAGGGAAGGTTATTACTGGACTACAATTTTTTATGACGTGTATGAAGAGGTGTCCAACTTCCACGAATGTCAAATTTTCGACGGAAGAAGAAAATTTTAGCCCCTGCCACTAAATCCGATATCAGTCAAAGCACCTTTCATGCAGTGGGGTATAGATTTCATAGGAGAGATAAATATGCCATCCTCCATGCAACACAAATGGATACTCACGACCACCGACTATTTCACGAAATGGATAGAGGTGATCCCCACAAAGAAAGATATCGGTGCAGTCATCATCCAATTCCTAGAGACAAACATTTTGTCGAGGTTTGGATGTCCCGCTAAGATCATAACAGACAATGCAATCGCATTCAAGTCTAAGAGGATGGAGAAATTTTGTTAGGATTATAACATAACTCTGGGGAATTCCATGACGTACTATTCACAAGGAAACAGGTTAGAAGAATCCTTGAATAAGAGCCTGACCAAGATCATCAAAAGACTCATGCAAGAGAACAAGAGAGCCTGACATAAAAAGATTATCTATGCACTGTGGGAAGATTGGGTTACCACCAAGAAGTCTATATCAATGTTGCCTTTCCATATCATTTACGGTGCACATGCAATATTCCCTACTTCACTAGGACTGCCCATCAAGAAGTTGTTGCAAGAACAGGAGGCCGAGCCAAATGCTACGCAGAGGATAATTAATGAGCTAATTCACACGCAGCAGGCGAGGGAGCAGGTGTACAATCAATTGCAGCTCCATCAGGAGAAGATAAAGAAATCTTTTGACAAGCATTCAAAGCAGGAATATTTTCAGGTAGGAGATTTGGTGCTGAGATGGGATGCGAGAAATGAAGGTAAAGGGAAGCACAAAAAGTTCAACCACCTTTGGACAGGTCCTTTCAAAATCAGGGTGTACTATGGAGACAATGCTTATTTCCTGGAAGGATTAGATGGAGAATTCCTTGGTTGGGAGCCTGTAAACAGTAGGTTCCTCAAGCATTACCTAATGAAATAAAATCCTTTTAAGTCATTTGTCATTGTAAATAGTCGTTTTGCTTTTGCGTCGAGTCAATAGGTCAGCAAAAAATTGAAGCCTGAAGTGAAGGCCCTAAGTTTATGCTGAAGTTTTAGAAGTTGCATCGATAGGTTTAGTTTGTTTTCTATCTGTCATTTACTTCTCTCAGTGTCTGAAGGTCGAATAAAACCCAATGGTCAGGCAACTAGTCTATTGTTCTTTTCTACCTCGTGGGGAGGATAGAATCCCCATTGGAGCCAGCTGTTAGCATCGCCATTTTTCTTTTCAGTAAGAGTCAATTTTAAGTCACATTGCAACCCATATGTCCAAACATGTGAAGTCAGGTACGTAGCACCGTGGGGTTGAAGTCAACAAGTGGTCAGTTGGCCCTTGGAAACAGGAAGGGATGTCAGAGTCAAAACTTGCATTAGTGGTACGGGTATGTCTTTTCCAAAGAGTCGAGTCTTGTTAAGAAACCAGTCTCTACATGCCCCAGGTCAAGTCAAGTAGTTAATGGAAGTCACATCGGCAAGTACAACAACTATTATCAGTTCATCATAAAGGACGAAGGAATGAAAAATCGTGGCGTTCATAATATGTATGCCCAACAAACCTTATCGCTTGTATCCTACACGTAGGGATTTTCCATGGAAACCCTGCAACTCGACTCCAAGCATCTCATCACCATGAATTTACTGTTGTTACACATCAAAATTAATCACTTCATTAATGACCTATTATTGTCATTACAAGTGTCACAAGTGTCGCACTTTGGCCACAAGTGTCGTAAGTGTCCCATTTTGGTTGCAAGTGTCACAAACATTATACAATCATCTTTCCTATGTCGTGTCTCGAATGACATCATGAAGAACACTTGAAAATACACTCATAGACTGATTAAAGAAGGATAAATCATTTGATGAAGAGTACAAAGATTTTTCCATGAAAAAAACCACTTAAAAATGAATTTTTAAGGGCAACGCTCCCCCACCCATTGACAGGGAGTGCTAGCACTCCATGGACTCCTTTGGGGGAATGTTGTAGCACTCTATATACCCTTCTGGGGGAGATCTAGGCTTTTTTTAGGAAATCTTGGGAAACACTCCCCTACCCAATAGCAGGGAGAGCTAGCGCTCCTTTCCCTTCTTTGGGGTAGCGTTGTAGCGCTCTGTGCACCATTCTGGGGGAGCATTATGCTTTTGAGAAAATCAGAGGAAGATCCCCCTTATCTCTGAAATCAGTTGGATTTGAATCTGAGGTCAAGGCTGGATCTTAGGGAGAATCCACAACTGATGGAGAAAGATCCTCAACCTATCCCAAGAATCTCTTAGGTGGTTAGACCTCTCCAAGCTTATATGAGGCCTCCTCATGATGAAAGAAGAGGAATTGAGAAATACCAAACTTATGCTCTCATGAGAAGTGGTATGGAGAGACATTGAAGGCATCAAACTTATAATCTCATAAGGGAGATAATCAGTAAAGAATAGTCATTTTTTTTGTGGACATTTGAGCAAGGGGTTGGAAAAAGAGAGATGGAAGAGGCTGCTACAGCTTCAGCAAAGGTTTGTAAGTATCTCTATTGACTTTTAATTAATACATGTGCTTGGCCTATTTCTTTCAAGATTGTGTATACCTACATGAACTTGTCTTTAATGGATAGATCTAGTTTCAAACTAATCATAGTAGAATATGAAGCATGCTTTGTCATTGATTGGACTGCAGGACTTGTTGAAGAGCTTGGGGATCAGAGCTCAACTTGGACTGGGCAAGGACAAACATAAAAAAAAATGGTACATCTTCTTCCTCTTCTCTATAGATTAGCTTAGCTAGGTTTAAAATGATGTCAGTGACCCAAGTTAACACCTTTATATCTTGATCTTAGAGATTTAGGGTTCAAGAGGGAATCCACTTGTTCGAAGGGGGATTTTCCTGTAACAATTTTCCTCCAGCATGATTCCTTTTTCTATCTGACTCGTTATAAATATCGGATGCTCGACACTCTTTCCAGTTGTAGAAACAGACCCACACTTTGTCTGCATTTTCCCTTTCCAGACCAGTTCTTTCAATATTTCTCCCCCTGTGTGTCTATTGGATATACTGCGTGTCGAATACACATTGATCACGCCATGGTGACCTCTCAGGGCATAAGAAAAGGTATACAGAGCAACAAAATTGCAAGGTCCAAGCCCCAAAATGACTGGTAGTCATTCTCACCTGCAGTAGCCACCAAAGACGTGAAAGGAGTTGTTCATTTACCTGCAAAGATTACCAGATCAAACCATGCAAAAGTTAACCTGAAGTGGAGGGAGTTACACATTATTTTGGTCACCCTGATGATGATTTTACAAGCATGTGTTCATGCTCTCAAAAGGATCTTTTGCATGAGAAAATTAACTAATTTCTTCCTCTACAAAACTGGTTTTTAGAAGGACGTCGCAGGCTGCATGTAGTACACAATGCATAAATGCTTGATTTCCATAGGTTTCTCTATAGATGGCTCACAGGGTTTCCGTAAGCTGCTATATAGGTAGGGTGCGGCGACATTTGAAAGTTGAAGAAAGGAAGAAGTTCACAAAGATTCTAGAAGGGGATCTTCTAGAATGGGAGGTGGTGTCTGTATGGTTGGCATCCTACTGGCTTCTCTGATTTTGTGGGATCATCTTAATATCTTTAACCACTTCTCCTTATCCTATATAATCATGGGTTTCTCATGGAAAAGGTTAAGCAAGATTAAGCAAGGAATTGATGAAAGAATAGGTTGAAGACTGTGTGAGGAATCCTGTTTCAATTCATGCTTGAGGTCTCCATTTGTCCATCAAACTTTCGTGGATCATCTTCATGCAAATTCAGAGCCAGTGTGTGTGTGTGTTGGAACAAAGGACCATTGAAAGCAAACTTGCGACATCAAGGAAGTTTGGTTGTATCTTCCACTTTTACTTAATATAATACGGTGACATGTTTCTTTCCCATAAAATCATTCTCATTTTATTACATGACTCCTTGATCACATGTTTAGGTTTTCATTGAATCTACTATTGTTGGTTTCACTTTTCTTGGTTTGTGTCATTGCAAATATTATTTCACAAGAGCACCGGAGTGAAGCAGGGACAACAAAGATATAAGGAAGCGATATTCAAAGGTATGTCATTCATTCATTCTTTGGTAGTAAATTTAATGATTGTAACTTAGGGAAAGCTTCATGTCCTGTCTTGTTTTGTTCTAGATCCAGGTGGATCTAGGGAGATTATTTTATGTCCGCATTCATCGATTTATCCAATAAAAAAACTGGCAACTCCACTGGGGATACAAATTGTTTACAGTTTTTTGTTGGCCATTTTATTTTAGCCTACCTTTTTTTACTTTAATTCAGTCTCTGAGTCTGTGGGGGATCCATCTAGACTCTCTGGATCTGAAAGTTCACTTAGAATCTTTGTCCTTTTCCCAAATTTATTTTGTTTACAGGCATTTCCACACTATACCCATACACAACCTACAAAAACCTTTGATCACCGCACCTGACTGTTTAGACCAATGCGGACTTTCCGCACCCTACCTATAACTAGCCCGCGAAAACCCCTGATTTCCACACTGTACCCTACTGTTGGGTTGCAACACTATTTGTAAAAATTTTGGATTGGGCCTTCTTGTCTTTTGATACCCAATTTTTCTTTGATCAGTTGGGAGGGACTTTTGATTCCAGTATCCGACTGTTTTCTGAGTTTGAAACTCATTGTCGATTGGTTTTCGGAGATCGAATACCTTTCTTAGTCATTTTTCCAGTTTTACTTCTTAATTTTTATCAACAAGGATATAATATCTGATTTTGCATCTGAGTGCTTGATTGATTAAAAGTATTTTGATTGGATTTAAAGTTTTGGATTGATTATGTTTTCTGGATTGCTCCTTGATTGGAAAGTCATTTTTCATTTGCATCTAGTGAAACATCTTTCTTGTCATTTTTCATTTTTATCTTCATTGAAAGTTTGATTTGGGTGCTTGTTGAGTGTATTGAGTTTCTTTGATTACTTTTCCTTTCTTCATTATATCCCTATTTTGGTTTTGGAAAGGAAGAATTAAAGCCATTTATTCTTGTTAAGTAATCATTCATAAGAAAAAAAATTGCATTCAATTTATTTGTTTTAAAACAGAAAAAGATGAGAAATTTCATTACTTATGATTGTTTGAAATCGTGTTCATTCGAGAAAAAGAATTTACATTTCGTATCTTACATCATTCCGGAAAAATACCTTCTCCCTACTATAGATAGAATTCATTGAATGAAAAATTGCATCATTAATCTCTGTTTGCATATTATTGGGTCAAGGTCTCATACAACATTGGTTTCGTCTCCATCTTCCTCTTGCGTAAACAACAACTTCTAAAACACTACGTAATTATAAAATTTAATTAGAAACTTTTATTTTCTAGGGCTCTTTTATATCAACATTAGCTAGGGTATCACTTTGGAATAGGTTGTGAGGCACACTCTCCAAAGCATAAAACACACAATAGCATCTTGTGATAGGGAGTGTTCAAATCCATTGGCAACATTTTGTCATGGGAAGCCCTTCTCACACAAGGGTCAAACCTAAGGTCGCATTGAGACTGGCAGAGTTACTCACCCTACTTTGTTGGTCTTGGTGTAAATATTGGACGTATTATGGGGGTCGCTTGAAAGGTATACCCACAATGATGAGTGGAATCCTTTCGAGTTGATTTCGGGCTAGATACCATGCCTTTGTGCATGGATCAAACTGTCCACTGTTTCCCCAGGCATCACTGTTGTTCTTGGTAACCTTAGTAGCCTATCTTTTTTAGGGTCTTACACAAGGTGTCTGTGGAGGGGAAAGTCTTCACAGTACCTAGAATCGACGTTGTCTAGACTCACTCGGGCTCATTGGAGGGTATACCCATGATTATGTGTGGGAGATTGCACCAGGGTGTAAGTCCGTTAAGCAGGTTGTCAACGTAACTTTTCCACTTTCTCTATCCTAGCGCCTTCTTTTCTTGACTTCGCGACATTGGATTTCATCACCAACTAGTGAATTTGAAATAAGAAGGTTTGTTTTCTTGTTTTTCTTCCTAGATTTTATTAGCTAGTGTTGTTTGTTTCCGTAGTTGGCAATATATTTTTTCCATAAAATATTTGGTTCAACTAACATTGACCCTCCACGTCGTTCACGCAGAATGCAAGGGCTACCCCCAAAATATCTGGAGGGTTATCAACCTTTTCCTACTGATCAACCAGAGGGCTCTCCTCAACAGAGAGAGGTCCGGGACACCACAACTTCACAAGTAGAAAGAAATGACTCTTTAGACAATTTCCGAATTATTTCCGATTCTCTAGATTCTTTCTGAATGCCTCCTGGATATGAGAGACATATTCTCCGATTGAATTCATCCGGAGAACTTGTTGTTGAAACTTATGGAATACCAACCAGACCCCTTACCGGCTCTGAAGGCGAGAATACCCTTTGGACTACTGATATATTTAGAAGCCCACCTCGTACGGTGCGAGACCTTTATGGCTCAGGGGCAGGTGTTGATACACCTGTCATCTCTAAACTGCATGAAACGTCTGTTACCTACATGATACCTCTCTATCACTTTGCTAGTACAACTAGCTATATCCTCGTTGTTTCATACACATAGTCAGTTGGTCCTAACTCGACTATTTCCCTCCAGATGGCCCATTTTGCTATGGTCCCACATGCTATGACTATTCCCACCGAGAATACAGTGGTTACCCAAGATCCCATTGGTACACCACTTTTGATGACCTATCCTGTAAGTTCTTCCTGGATATACTGCTTTGAATACTTTTATTCCCATTCCTACCTAGTTTCCATTTGGAGGTTCTGGAGTTTTCATTCCTCCTGGGTACAATGTTGCTTCTGGTTTCGTTCCGACACCTTCCCAGGTCCTCTACGAAGCGTCTTATCCACCTTTTATTGGAGGATTTGGCCCAAGTGGCTCCAATCCAATTGGAGGCACCACTCATTCATTCACTTCTGGTTATCAGATTCTCATTGGAGGGAAATCTAACCCTGGGGGGGAACTCAATTTGGGGGTCAAACTCAAATTGGGACACAATCCTCACTTGGAGGACAACCCCCAGTTGGAGGTTATAAACCACCCTATGGATATAACATACCAGGATCACTAGTTCAATATTGGAACCTTCTCATCCAGAGAAATACACAATCGTTTGGGGGTCAACAACCTCAATTCAACTCTTTTGTACCCCCTTCACTCGGGCTAGACATATTTCGGGTCGTCCAATCCCATTTTGCATTTGAATGTTCATTCTAGTGTCCCTTTTCAAGGGAACATCCCTAATCAGTACAACCCTATGGGATACATGCCTCCAAATCCACATATGAATCTGTCAAGACCTTTGCCTTACATGCAGACTGCTTATGGTCCTACTAGTATACCGACAGGACTTCCTCCCCAAAGTCACCAATATCTTCACATGAATAGACAATTTCCATTTTTATCCACTTTGGATCTATTCGACTTGTCTAGAATCTTGAATGAACCTATCTTACATTCTCCCCATCGGTCCGTTATACCGGCCAAGTTACCGTCCAACATTCCCAAATTCGACGGTAAACTAGGAGAAGACCCAAACAACCATGTTATGAATTTTCACCTTTTGTGTTCATCCAACTCTTTGATGGATGATTCCATTCGGTTATGACTCTTCCAACGAACTCTTATGGGTTCAGTTGCAAAGTGGTACATAGAATTACACAAGGCTACTTCAATGACTTCAATACCCTAGCCATGGATTTTATCACACGTTACCAAATGCTAATCCACTATGAGACAGGAACCAAGATTTTGAGTTCCTTTAAGAAATCTTTGGCCACTCATATTTCCGATCACATCCACGAGTGGAGATGAAGACGATGTTTGATCAAACTCGACCTTCCTGATCAGTCATTAGCTAAATGGTTCACCAAATCATTCATGAATAAAATATCATGTGATATTTCAATGGGTGGAGTTGTCATTGAAGAGTAGGCAATCAATCGTTCTCAGTACTTAGATCTCATTTATTCGCCAATGGACACTCTTTACAACTTTCTCCCTAACGCTCCTCGTCCTTCTACCACCGCTACCTCAACAACCCCAATGGCTTCTCATTCCACCGATGGTGTGATTAGCACCTTCCATGCTAAACCTCAATCTACGCCAGCCTCTCACACCAATCCCAAATCTAATTCTTCTAATGCCCAAAGTTCTCCCACTCCTACTCTTTCCACGGAAAAAACTTTTGAGGTTAACTCCATTCAATCTACCCCTGCTGAAAAAAATAAATCTAAAAAAGGAAAGGGTGGGAATAAAGAGGATAAAAATAATAATATACAATCTGAGAAAGCCAAAAAGAAACCTATTGATGATAAGGATAAGCATAAACCTCGATATCCTTTCCTTATCTGTGGTGATGATCACTACATGAAAGATTGTCCAAGACGTTCTGAGGTCACTAAGTTCCTTCAAGGGACTGCGAAACCTCCCACACCTATCATTTTGTCCCAACCTTTCCCTTCTCAATAGTAGGCCTAATTGGTCATTCATGACCAACCCTCTCCTTCTGCCACTTCGTATGTCCTTATGTGTACTACTGATTAAAAAATGAATGACGTTTCTATCGCCAATCGGGCCAAAGATTACTCTCCCTCAAAGGATAAATTTGATGATATACCACCTTTGTTGGTTCAACCACCTCCCTCAAATTAACCTCCCAATGATCCTCTTCATCTCGAATGACTGGGCCTCGATACATTCCTCTACCCTCCTCTAAAGGGCGTTGTTCAAAAGTCTTCCTTTAATCCTCACGCGCATGTTGCTCAAAACTACAATATTATAGAAGATTTTGCGTAAGAACCCTTCGCGATGTCAGCTCTCGAAGTCCTTCAAAGTTTTCTCTCTCAATGGAAGACACTGTTAAAATCCATTGGTGGAATTGACCCCATGGATATGAATTTGATAATATTTGACCTGGAAGATCACATCCAAGGCTACCTCCTCAATTAGCGTTTCAAATCCAAGTTGTCGTAGAGAAAAAGAATATCTGTAGAATTGTTATTAACGTGGGCGCCTCGACGTGCGTTATGTTTGTTACCTGTTGGAAAGTCATTGGCTCTCCTCCCCTCAGTGAATCACACAACACACTTAAGGCCTTCAATGGATCTAGTTTTAAACCCTATGGTGTTCTTCCCTCTTTGTCTATTACGTTGGAAGGAAAATCGGTCAATGTCGAGGTCAAGGTATTTGATGCACTTCTTGACTATAACCTCTTACTTGGTCGTAGCTAGATTGACTCCATGTGTGCAGTTGTGTCTATATTTTTTCACGTGTTACGTTTCCCACACCAAGGAAAAGTAGTTACTGTGGACCAAATGGACTTTTTTAACTCTGATTCCCATACTAGCAACATGCCATTTATCTCAAAGACACCTCATGGGTACGAGAATGTCGGTGTGGGTCTTCTATAAGATTCAACTTTGATGGGTACATTCCCAATCCCACTACCCAACATTCCACCTCATTTTGTCACCTCCATCAACATGATTTCCACCTCTATTATCGAAACCTTTGCATCTTATGACCCATGGATAGTACTCGACCTTGGTGATTATCTTCGCTATGGTGAAAAAATTCCCTTAAGTCCAGTTGAATCTATTTATAAATCCATTCAATCAACAACCCCTTCTTCTCCCTCTCTTGGTGATTCATCTCCCGATCCGTTTCACATCTTCTTTCCTACGAATGAGATGATCATGTCAGTTTTTTCCATGGAAGACACCCCTTGGGATGATGGACATCATCGTTCCATTCTCTTCCTTGAACAACACACCATAGAGAGTTACCAATCGATTTCGACTCTTTCGACCATTGTTGTCATTTCCTCAGTTCCCGAGTCAACACACGATGTGCTTTATGAAGGGAACCTAAGTAACATTTCTCCCACCATTCCTCTTGACATATCCATTAAATCCAGAGTTGTCAAAAATGTTCACATCAGAGCCGCTTGTTCTGATGATGAAGTCGTCACTTATGAAGCTATTTTTCAAGATTTCTGTGACATTTTCTTTTGGAGCTACGAAGAGATGTCATGTATTGACCCCGATATCGTTGTGCATGAAATTAAGACCTATCTGAATGCTAAACCCATTTAGTAGATACTGTGCCCAGTCCACCCTCGTAAAGCCGCCTCTATCAAGCTCGAAGTTGAAAAACTTCTCAAGGTTGGATTTATCTATCCAGTGGCTTTAACCGATTGGGTATCCAATCTAGTTCCGGTAAATAAAAAACAAGGCAAGATCCGTATATGCGTTGATTATAGGGATATCAATAAATATTGTCCTACGGAAAAATTTCCAACCCCCTTCGTCGACCAGATAGTTGACGATTGTGTCAGAAGAGAAATATTATCTTTAATGGAAGGTTTCTCCTACTATAATCAGATTAACATTCTACCCTTGGATCAACACAAAACTTCTTTCATTTGTCCTTGGGGTACCTTTTCCTATCATAAACTACCTTTTGGTTTGAAGAATGCTGGTGCAACTTTTCAACATGCCATGTCTTATGCTTTTCATGTTATCGATCACATAGAACAACTGTATCACGATGATCTATCGGCGCATTCCATGTGTCTCCAAGATCACCCAGTGCATCTCTGAGCCATTTTCCTTTGTTGTCGTTACTATCGTATACGTTTAAACCCACACAAATGTGTTTTTTGTGTGGAGTTCAGCCAACTTCTGGGTTTTATTGTGTCACTTCATGGAATTAGGGTGGACCCTTTGAAGGTTGAGGCTATCTTTAATCTACCTCCTCCTTCTACAATACGCCAGCTCCAAAGTTTGCAAGGGAAGGAAATTTTTTTGCGTCGATTCATTCCGAATTACGCTGAGTTAACACTAGGATTTACTCGACTGTTGAAGAAGGGTTATGAATTCGTATGGGATGAGACTGCCAACAAAGCCTTCGAAGCTTTGAAACTTTCCCTCACATGTACACCTTTTCTTTTCCCACCAGATTACAGTCGAGACTATTTCCTCTACCTCACCGCCTCAGACTCTACCATTGCCATTTTTTGAGTCCAAGAATATGATTCGCACGAAAAACATGTAATTTATTATTTGAGTCAGAGTCTCATGAATAACGAAGCCAAATACCTACATGTGGAAAAACTAGCCTTGGAAGGTGTTCAAGCTATCCAATGTTTTCATCACTATATCTTACTACACAAGACCACTGTTATTTCTGATTGCAACCCTATGAAACATATCCTTACATGCCAATTGCTAGAGGGAAAGTACTCCAAATGGATAATGATTCTATAGGATTTTGAATTAGAGTTTGAATGCGCTAAGTCTAAGAAATATTTGGTATTTTCTGAATTGATATGTGACCTTCCCCCCACTGAGACAAAAAATGTGGTAGATGATTCCCTACCCGATGGATCACTTTTTATGATCAGTTCTAATGACGCTTGGTATGGAGATATTATCATTTATCTCCAAACTCAAAATTTCTATCCTAGCCTCTCTAGTACAAACCGTCGTCACAAACGGTATCAAGCCCATCAATACATAATTCTCAGTGAAACTCTTTATCATCTTGGTGTTGAATCTATTTTACGACGTTGTCTCACCTTCGATGAGGATGAGAAAGATTTGAATGACTGCCACTCTAGAGCATGTGGTGGTCATATGTTTGGGTATGACACTACCCAAAAGATCTTACAAGCATGGTACGTCTGGGCTTCTTTGTTTAAAGACTGTATAAATGTCATCCAAAAGTGCCATTCTTGTCAAACGTACAATAACAAGATAAGATCTCACCCTGATCCATTACACCCTGTAGTTTCCATTGGTCCTTTCGCAAAATGGGGCATTGATTTCATGACATGTAACCCTCACTCAGACGGGGGGCATGGATACATCATTGTAGCTGTGGATTATTTCATGAAATGGGCCGAGGCGATGCCTACATTCGATAATACCGGAAAACCTACATCCCTATTCATATTCAATCATATCATCACGCAATTTGGAATTTCGCAAGATATCGTCACAGATCACGGTAGCCATTTTCAAAATTTCATGATGTCCGAGCTTACCGAAAAGTTGGGTCTTCGACATGAAAAGTCAACCCCCTACTATCCATAGGCCAATGGTGAAGTTGAAGCGATAAACAAATTTCTTATCACTATGCTTCGACGAATAATATGAATTCACAAGACAAGTTGGCACATGATGTTGTTTTCAGCATTATGGGCCTATCAGACATCCGTGAAGTCTACCACAAGATTTACACCTTTTCAATTAGTGTATGGTATCGAATTCGTTCTATCGATTGAATGTGAGATACCATCATTGAAGATAGTCGTTGAACCTCTCCCAAACACCTCTGCGGAGAAAGAATGTCTATTGTATCTGATACAATTAGATGAAACCCACCGTGATGCCACCCTGGTTATTGAAACCCAGAAAAAATGCGTCAAAAACCAATATGACAAGCATGTCAAGCCACGTGTTTTCTCTGAAGGTGATATAGTTCTCCTCTACGAACAAGATTGTGATTTACTAGGGGCCAGAAAATTCGAGCCTATGTGGCGAGGCCCTTATATCATCAAACGAGTGTTGGAGAAGGGAGCCTATGAGTTAGTGGATTATGATGGCATTCCTTTGAGTGAACCCAAAAATGGGCTTTACTTGAAGAAGTATTATGCTTAGGCTATATTTGCATGTGTGCTTGTATTTTTACTGTATCATACTCTTGTGTGCGACTTTTTTTTGCTTTTTCATTATTTGGTTTCCACCCCCGACTTCTTACCTTGCATTGTGCCTGGTTTCCAGATGTCGGCGTCTTTGCTACCCCACATTGGCTTCGTCAATCGGGCTAGTCGTAGTACTCAGAACTTAGCCTCTGCTTCCTGGGCAATCTATGCACCTACAAATGAACTAATCGTTCTACACAGTCTTTGTCTTGGTCGTGCAACTGACAATATCGCAGAATATAGTGCAGTCATCGAATTGTTGACCAAAGCTATTTCACTTGGAATCCGTCACCTGGTTGTATGGCTTGATTTGCAGCTAGTAGTACTACAGTTAAGTAATGTCTATGCTATCTGAATTCCTACTTTGTTAAGAGTATATTTATGAATTCACCTCTTGGAATGTTATTTTGATTATATTGAATATTAACACATCCCTAGATGTCTAAATACATTAACTGATGCATTAGCTAATTATGCATTAGACAGACATTTGAGACACTTATAAATCCAATCACATTTTGTATATAAAGGAAAGTAAGCCGGTAGAAGCCTCATGTATATATAATGATAAAACTTTTTACAAATGTTTTTTATCCGAAGACCAAAATATCAAAAAAGAGAATCACATGGATTCGTATACAAAATAACATCAAGGATGTCACTCACGATAGCACAAAACTACTTGTGCTACCCTAAGGAGCAGTCGACTAATAGAACCAAATACATCCACAGTATGGCGCTGATAACGTCTTGGGATCTCATCAATAGAGATGTTTGGGATATCTACTATCAATCCCTCTAGGTTATGCTTAATCGCCTCGTAATCACCAACATCCCATCCTACTGCCTAGGCTTCTTCCCCTCGTCTCTAGATAGGAGATGTACCTGGAGGGCGATGTGGCCCTACATTTGTGTTGTCAAAATAATTTTTTATTAGTCCTCAGATTAAAAACATAAAAAACACGTCATATATCAAAATTTACAAAAACATTATAAAACAAAAAATGTACTTCTTACCTAGATCCCCCCACTGGGAATCTTCAGGTAGAACCAAATCCGGGTCACCTCTGAAATCCAATCTGGCATATGCGTAGTCATCTATCATCAATATCTGAGGCCTCAACTAGTCGAATAATGCGTCATTGTATTTTAATATGGGGCCTGCTACATGCCGAGACATGAGGTCACACCACCTATTCATCCTTGGATCACGTGGGGCCGGCAGGCCCCACCCTACCTGTAAGCATATATGTGGAACCCTCTCGAGGAAGAAGGAAACCAAAATAGATCTGTACCCGAACTATTTCAATTCGTCATTCCTGCACTTTGTCATCCATCTCTTCATACTGCGAAGAACCTC
>ML779835.1:646044-674894 GCA_009831015.1 Picea engelmannii | reverse complement strand
ATTTTTTAACCAGTGAAAGTAAAAATCAATCCATGGAAATGACAGAGGACAAGGAGATTACCTCGTTGGTGAAAGTCGTTCGTCGAATAGTTACCCGTACCTCCCGCAATGAACAAAAGAAATTTGAGGAAAAAAGAGGTTTTTTAGACAAGTTTTCGGCAAAACAACAATGAAATGGTAAAAAAGGGTTTTCACCCATATTTATGCACTTTTTACTATTTCTATTGATTTTTTATATTATTTTTATTTATTTTTCCTAAAACCAAATGTGCTAATGGTATTTTGAGTGTTGTATTTTTTCACAGATGAATGATCTAAGAGCTCGAACGATGAAATACAGATACTTTTTTGAATTTTTTTTTATATTCGTCACATGTACAAATACTTTTTGGGTTTTTCAGGAAAAACCTCGAGCTTGGTCTTTGTTCGTTCTCATGCTCGAAAATCAATGAGAACGAAACCGAGTATACTTTTTTCGTCTTTTCGTACTCGTCATGGTAACATGAAAAGGGAAACTCATGGAGTGTCCTTTAAGATCTTTTCACGCTCCATAAAAATGAAAATATTTTCGAGCGACCTTGCTCTTTTCACGCTCGTAAAAGTATTTGAAGAAAACATTTGATGGGCGGTAGGTTATCACTTTTTTGGTCTCATCAAACTAATTTATGAAAAAAGAGCTGGGAGAATTCTCTTTAAGTGTTTTTCAAACTCTCAAACCATGAAAAACCCCTGAGTTTTCTATCTTTGGACTCGTTAAAAAAACATCGAAAGACCCATATGGGACCGAACCAATCCTTCTTAGGGTTTGTTAAACATACTCTGAGGGACTCATATGAAGGATGAGCTTACATCAACAATCATATGTTATCCTCCTCAAGATTGCATAAAAATAAATACGTACTCGCCAGAAATGGTGGGGAAAATTTTGGGAAATAATGATTCTATGTATTTGTGTTAGTGGTAGTAATAGTCACTCTTGAACATGACAACCCCTTTATCACTATATCCAGGTTGGGGAATCCATTTGTCTCTCACCTGAATTTCTGCAAGTTAATATCTTGGGTCATCCTTAAGTCAATGCTTCCAAGACCATTGTCGTGTCATTCATATGTTCAAGAGAAGTCCAAGAAAGCCCTCTATCGAGTCGACCATCTGCAATTGTCAATTCCTACCATGTCTGCCTTCCTTGTGTCAGTTTCAAATCATTTTCATACTTTGATCTACCCTAAATCTGTTACTTATTTCATGTCATTGATGGGGGATACATCAAGGCCCTCCTGTGACAAGTCTTTTCCTGTCGACTTCAACTCATCATCCGGGAACAAGACTTAGAAATAATTTAGTACCTTAGAGCCTTCATGCCTCAATGACATGTTTCTTTGCTTTCGACAGTGGATTCACATCATTGGTCTTTGATTGAGAGATTCCATCAAGTGTTCAACTTCAACTAATTTATTCACATTCGTTGGATTGTACTAAGGTACCTTGGGATTCATTGACATCAATGGTGATTTCCCTCGAACTTGTTAACGGTTTTCATCAATGACCAGTAATCAAGTGGTTTCTACCATGTTCGACTTCAACACCAGTAATCACATGGCTAGATTCGTACTTATGAATGATGGGATTGAAGACCCTGGATCTCATCATTTTGGTCCAGGTTGCGATGGAGTATTTATGATTTGTATTTGACACATAGATCCACTTTGTATATCTCGTGGCTATGTCCGAATTTGAGCTTTCTAGTACATAGATCCACAGTGTATTCCTGGTGGCTATGTATCATTCTAATGACATGGATCCACGGTGTATGATTGTTGGCCATGACTGACATTTACGATTTAAATCACTTGTCATCTGAGCATGGGAATGCCTACCTCAGAAATGGTATAATATTGCACAAATGCTTGATTGTTTGCAGATTCTTGATTGGTGTGCTCCTTGTTCCCGACACACACACACACATTTTAAAAAGTATTTCAGTTGTCACAAGTTCCAGACTCATACTTTGGGGGGAATTCTATTACACATTATTTTGGTCACCCTGATGATGATTTTACAAGCATGTGTTCAAGCTCTCAAAAGTATCTTTTGCATGAGAAAAGTAACTAATTTCTTCCTCTACAAAACTGGTTTTTAGAAGGATGTCACAGGCTGCATGTAGTACACAGTGCGGAAATGCTTGATTTCCATAGCCTACTCTATAGTTGGCTCGAGGGGTTTTTGCATGCTGTTATATAGGCAGGGTGTGATGGCGTTTGAAAGCTAAATAAAGGAAGAAGTTCACTAAGATTTTAGAAGGGGATCTTCTAGAATGTGAGGTGGCATCCGTATGGTTGGGATCCTACTGGCTTCTCTGATTTGGTGGGATCATCCTAATCTCTTTAACCACTTCTCCTTCTCCTATATAATCATGGGTTTCTCATGGAAAAGGTTAAGCAAGATTAAGCAAAGAATTGATGAAATAATAGGCTGAAGACTGTGTGAGGAATCTTGTTTCAATAGATGCTTGAGGTATCCATTTTTCCAACAAGATTTCATGGATCATCTTCATGCAAATTCAGAGCCAGTGTGTGTGTGTTGGAACAAAGGACCACTGAAAGGGAACTTGCGACATCAAGGCAGTTTGGCTGTATCTTCCACTTTTACTTAATATAATACGGTGACATGTTTCTTTCCCATAAAATCATTCTCATTTTATTACATGACTCTTTGATCACATGTTTAGGTTTTCATTGAATCTACTATTGTTGCTTTCAGTACTTTGGTTTGTTTGTGTCATTGCAGATATGATTTCACAAGATCCCCAGAATGAATTAGAAAGGACAACAAAGATATAAGGAACCGATATTCAAAGGTATGTCATTCATTCCTTCTTTGGTAGTAAATTCAATGATTGTAACTTAGGGAAAGCATCATGTCCCATCTTGTTTTGTTATATATCCAGGTGGATCTAGGGAGATTACTTTATGTCTTCATTCACCAATTTATCCAATAATAGAGGGATTTTCACAAGAAGGGAAGACAATAGAAGCCCTGTCTCCTCAACAAAAAATTCCTAGGAGGAGGGGCAGGCCGAGGAAGAACAAGGAAGTTGTGGAAGCTCGATTTTCAGAAGAACCGTGTGCCAGATCGGTGGCTGAAGAACTACTCATGTGCTCCATCCAGCTAGAGCCTACTGGAGGATCGAGCCGCAAAGGCAGGAGCAGAAAAAGGAAAGTGGATATCACAGGGGTGAATGATCAAGATCCATCTCAACAATTAAAGTAGGAAAATTTGGCTATCGTTGAACTATATGAGCAAAACATGGAGCTGAGGCGGTAGCTAACGACAAAGACTATGGAAGCGTCAATAGCGCAGGGTCGTGAAGGGAACATGGCATGGCTAAAAATACAACTCAGAGAGGTACAAGACACCATTTTACAATTGCGAGAATCACAAATACTGACAAAAGAAAGGCATATGAACCATTCTAGAGAGTGTGAAGCAATCAAGAAGGAAGCCCACGTAGCTCTCGCCAGCGCGCAGAGAAAACAAGTCTAGCTAGTGCTCGTCTTTGCATCTGCAAACATAAGACAAATCTTAGAATTTTTGAAGGACATGTTTCTCCAAAGCACTCTACCATTTTGATAACGACCACGACAATCAAACAACCACTTGCTGTGCACATTTTTCCAATAAATGAGCATGCAATAGAAATCAAAGTCGTCATAGCAAATAACAAGTTCCTGACAGACACCTGTTCGCTTAGATACTTGATAAAAGGGATACACTGACACATATTTTCTTCATATCGAGACCTGATTGATGATCAGACCCTCATGGAAGATTTGTGAATAGTCATAGGTAAATAGACATGATTATTGTCTATTTTTGGAAAGGACCATGTGAAGACTTTCTAACGCATGCTATTTAGTTTTCCTAGTTTTAGGGTTAGCAGTTAGAAAGAAGGGTAGCCCAAGAGGCACCCTCGTTTATATATTCCATCTTTTCGATATAAGCCAGGTTGGTTGGAAAAAATTGGTAGACGACAACTATTGTATGAAATTTGAGTCTTTTTGACTGAAACTTAATGCAAAGGTCTTGTAGCTTGATGAAAAGATTCTAGTTGTAGAAATTGGATGTGTTGTGTTTCTTTCTTTGCATATGTTCTTCCTGTCACCTTTACTCATATCTTTTTCTGTCTATTTTGGAACAAAATTTTGAACCTGTGGATTAGCTGCACAATGCCCCTTATTCGTGCCACTTAGACAAAATGTTTTCTTCTAAAAAGTTAACTCTGAATTCACCTGTAGTGGTGCTCCGAGTTACTTCTTGTTTTTTCTCCCACCACACATTATTGTTTTACATTGAAGACTCTTGCTCACCTATCCTTCTCCTCTCAAGTTTCAGTGACTGAGTCATTTGTCTCCGTCATTTCCTCAGGTCGACTACATATCCCAAGTCTCACTTTCTTGCACCAAGATAACTTGAACCCGTTCGATCAAAGGTGTTAAATATAGCCACTGTTTCCAAAGCCATATCTCGTGCAGAGACCACACCTTCTAAGAGAGCCCTCTCAAAATCTAAAAGGATAGTTTTGGGTCTCAAAGTTGTTTGAAAAAGTTACCTTCATCATCTGTTTATCATCCAAATAGATTTACAGAGTGCTTACAAATTATTTGATTGTTTTATTCTTAATGACTATTCCTGTTGCAAGGCAGCCCAATATTGAGCACGATCTTCAAGATCATACCAACATTGCTTTGAATCTATTTAATACCATCTTAGAAACTGCCAACACCTGTGTTGAGCTTAACCATTCTTGGGAAGCAATTGAACGAGATATTAGTGCTCAAGAACAATTGGAAGCTAGGCGTAGACAGCCTAGAAATCAATAGTAACCTTGATTCTTTAGTTTTGGCCTCTCTTTCATCTCCTTAAATTCTGGCGCTTCTAGAATAATAAGAGGATTGTCACTTGAAATCAATCCTATTGTTGAAATAGGAAGAAGAAACGTTGTTTTATCTTCCTAACAAATTACTCTAAGGATAACTTTATCTGATTCACCCAGTTCGTCTTTCTTCCCCACATCTATCATCCACAGGATGGCATCTAGTGGTGGCTCTGGTGGCACTGGAAGTGCTCCATATTCTCAATATTCATCGTCATCGAAAATTGGTAGCTTGTATATCCACCATATCCCTATACAATATACCAAAAACCCCACCAAATTCATTAAAAAATATGGGCTTTTTAAGTTCGAAGAAGATGCCACAACTACCCCATGGAATGTGTCCTCTCCTCTTAACCTAGCACCTGCTACTCGTCTACTTCTAAAGTTTAAAGAGAACCTACTTAAGTTTTCAGGAAATAATACTGTCAGTACAAATGAACACCTGGTGTCATTTTCTAATGCTTGTCATAACATAGGGGCCAATGACAATGACACTTGCATGCGCTTGTTCGTCAATTCCTTGGAAGGAAATGTTGCAGTTGATTTCGTTGACCTTCCTCCTAGGATTCTATCTACTTCAAAGGATTTAATATAATGGTTTCGATCCAATTATGGGAAATCCAAAAGCCCCACAGAGAAGTTAAGGGAATACAATAACGTCACCTATAAGGATGGTGAGACCATCAAGTCTTTCAACTTGCATTTCACCAAGTTATACAATAAAATCCCCGAGCTTATCCACCCTCAGAACCAAGATGCTTTCATGCATTACTACAATGAATTGTCTTCCCCATACCATCATAGGCTTGAGGAAAAAGCCATTGATAATCTTGTTTCTGCTCTACATGCTTGTTTAGAGTATGAAGAACAACTTGAAAGAACTAGTCTTCCCTAGGGATAATCGATTAGATAGACAGACATGTCCGCTCTCTTACAACTATTACAAGATATGAATAACTGTATGATATCATTTGAGAGGAAGGTTACTATCTCCCCTATCACCCCCAAAGCTTCATCCTCTTCTGCACCCCCCTTTAGAAATCCGATTGAGAACAATTTTCAGCCTAAACCTATCCTTCCTCGGAGTTGGTGTAACTTTTGCGAGGAAACCACATGTGAGGTAAAGAAGAGTGCCAGAGATAAGATCTTTGGTAAAAGACCAAAAATTACTATTGTTGTCTGAGATTTTTCATATCCATAGGATGTCATGGTCATGAACACGAGGAACAAGGCTTATACTCCCAAGGGAAAATTTGATCCTCCCCACAGTTCTTATATCCTGAGCTCGTCCTCAACTGCTGCTACTCTCCAGGTTCCTAAAGTTCCTGAGAGTCAAGGAATCACTCCCCCTCTCCCCTCTTCCAAATACAATATATTGATAATTTGGCCAACATCAAAGCAGATGAAACCCTCCTAGACATGGTTTTCATCCCTGAACAATAGATGCATCTAAAAAACTTCATGGAAGGAAAATATTCCATTGTAGCCAATATTTCTGAAGAGGTAAATGAAGAGGAATCTTATGTAAATAAAGTAGGTGTACATAACTTTAGATACCCTATAAAAAATCCCCCTTTTAATATTTTTGTAAAGATTATGGATAAGTTTTCCCATTGTTTCCTCATTGATGGTGGTTCGGGCCCAAGTGTGATGTCGAATATTATTATGGAAGACATAGGCTTGTCTTGTACAAATGAAAACTCCAGAAGCATGCTTTCCTATAATAGTCTACAACAAACAACCATAGGCGAGATTAAGGATGTGACCTTGGTTTTATGCGCTCATTCGGAGATAGGAACAACCCTAAACATTAAGATAATTGATATGCTTGTAAGAAATTACTCAATTATCTTGGGAAGGGATTGGAAAGCCTTAACAGGTGGATACCTCTCACTCGACGTGACACATTTTTCTGTTCCTCAGAATGGTAAGAACATTATAGTCCTTAGAGAGGGAAGAATTTCACCCTACATAGAGAGTGTTCCACAATCTAACGTAAACTATATTGAAGAGGACCTAGGAGTGTATTCCATATTTGTTGAAGAGGATAATATCACTTTGGAAAGAATGGATTTATATGATGATATGTGTCATATGCACTTTGATGGTTCACACTCTAATGAAGGTAATGGGGCTAGAATTATCTTGGTTTCCCCTGCAGGAAAAATTCATAATCTATCTTACAAGTTAGAGTTTGTCTGTACAAACAATTTCACTAAGTTCGAAGCTTTATTATTAGGCATTGAAAACACCCTTAATCTTGGTTGTGGTCACCTTTCAGTTTTTGGATATTCTGAACTTGTTGTGAACTTGATATGAAAAATGTGCCCTCCTAGCAACAAGTTGATTGAACAATAATCCAAAACTGTTTGGGCACTTATCTTGAACCTTTTATCCTTCAACATCACTCATGTTAAGAGGGAGTTGAAATCGATGGTTGGTCGGTTAGCCATATTTGCAACTTCTCCTAATCAACAACTTTTTCCTCATAGGCCTGATTGTTATTTTCAATCTTTATATCGTCCATATATCCCTAGAAATGTAGAAACTTGGAAGGACCTCCCTAACAATGATAGTATTTGTGCTTTCATTCAATATGAACCTATTAAGCCTGAGGAAATTATTTCCATAGAAAACAATAATATTCCCGAGATCTTGACTCCTCTTGACGGTTCATTTTCATTGAGTGTTGTAGGAAATAAAGAAAAAAAAGAAGAGGAGTTATGAATGAAGGTGGGTGAAACCATCTCCTCAAACATTGGGGCACTCAAATCTTCAAAGAACGATAACATAGATACCCAATGTTATGATAATGAAAAAATGAAGTTCGCCAAGCTACTTGGTGAATTTCGAAAGGTTTCTACTTGGCCTTATAAGGATCTTCGTGGTTTTGATCCTGGTCTTTTAAAAAATGTTATTCCCATCAAGGAAGGCATGAAACCAGCTAGGAAAAAACAAGGACTTGTTAACTCTGCACATAAAGAAACTTTTCAAAGGGAGTTGGAGAATTTCTTAAGGGCTGGGATTATTTTTTAGTCCACCTTGAATGGGTTTCCTACTGGGTAATTGTTTCAAAGACCACTGATCATATTATAACTTGCATTAATTTTCAAAGATTCAGGCAAGCTATTATGAGAAATCATTTTCCTCTCAGTATGGAAATGGTTTTGCAGCAGATTGTAGAGTCACATTTAGGTCCCTTACTCAACAGCTTGTCTGGTTGCAAAAACATCAAGGTAAAAGGGGCAGCTGCTCACAAAACCACTCTTATCACTTATTGGGGTACCATGTCTTACCAATGTCGGATTTATATCTTACTTGATACAAGTACTTTTTTAAAAATACCTATGCATGTGACTCTCAATGAATTGGTCAGTCTCCATCTCTATCTTGATGATCTAATCATGTGCGTCAAGGGACTGATAATTACACAAGAATTCCAAGTGTTGGGTCCTTTCCAAATTGCTTTTGTCTTAGACACTAACTCTTACATTTTAAAGGATTTACAGAAGCAATTGTTTTCCTACAGCGCTAACAAACCTCGCTTGAAATATTGCAAGGGACCAACATGAAAAGTTCTAATGCTATCTAGATTTTCTGTATACTAGTAGCCTAACTCTTCTTTCATTTTTTGTTCTTCTTTTTCTGTTTGACTTCAACTTTTTGAGTTAAAAAATTTTCTTGTTGTCTTCTTCATTTTTGTCTTTTATTATTGTTGTTTTAATTTCTGCATTGTTACTTTTGTTATGATTTTTTTCCTTATCATCTTTTAGTTAATTTGGTCAAAATAAGATGTTGGATCAATTCTGCCACAGTGACACTCGTGCAAAGAATTGTTAGTCAATAAATATCAAACTTACACAGTTGTTATGATGTATGCTATGAAGGACCCTTGAAATTGTTATATATTTCCACTAGTGTCTTGTAAAGAATTGGTTAAATCCTGCTTCTTCTTTCCATTTCTTCATCCATTGAGATTTTAAGAGAAAGTCTAAAAGTTTTTCTCCTTAAAGTCGAGAGAAAATTCCAGTTGAATGAGTATGCATACAGTGGTAAAAACCCCTCATACTTAACATTTTTCATTAATTATTCCCAAATTCCTGGTCATATTTCCATTAAATCCGCTCACCTCCCCCTGTTGCATAATCTTCCTGATTATATCTTCTTGACCTGTTGTTTTTGGTCCATGAAACCATGAGTTATGAGTTCTAAATCTGTTGAAAACAAATTTCCTTGTGGATTCGCCAGTTTGTTGACGATTGAAACCGTCAACGAAATTTTTCTCACAGAGTGTTTCTAAAGCCTATTATTATAAAAGCTAAATAATACTAGTAGGTGGGACCCCCTTGTAGATTGGAGATTAGGTCTGGTCCTTATTTGATTATTGTGCTCATGTTCGGCACTACTTACATGGTTCATGAGATCTTTTTTTATTAGCTATGGATTGGAATTACGAGGTATTGGTTCTTATGTTACTATGACCAATGCTATTCATTTGTACAATTGTTATCTGTTCTTGGGATACCTGCACAACATACATGTTAGTAATAATACATAAAAGGCAGTTGGAAAAAAACAACAACACATACAAGCAATTGGAAATAAATGAAAAGAAATGCAACAAATGCAAAGGGAAGAATTTAAACTATGTTATATGCTATACTATGTGCATTGATTTTTTTTGGATTGTTGTTATCCTAGCTACTAAGTTAATAGCTATGCGATTTTGTTCTTGAGTTATATAGTTGATATGAAATGGTGATTATGTTATGGCATAAGTTGATGTGGATTGCGCTATTTGGATGATTCGATACATGGTTATTGGATTATATGGTTGATATGTAATATGGTTAAGTTGGAAATGGGAGATATGATGTGGATGGCGCATTTGACAAGTAATAGATGCAGATTCCAACGCAGGGTTTAATTTAATGGTGTTAATGAAAAGCTTGTTGGCATGTACTGATGAGTTAATGAATTTTGGGTGGAGGTGACGTGCATTTACTGCACGCCACCTTTACTCCTTCTGTTGGTCGCTACCCTAGTCGAGCTATTGTTCAAACTTGTTGTTGTGGTTATACTCTGATTTCTTACCAGAGAGGGATCACTCGGGCAACTCATGTTTTAAGGTGTTTGATTATAGGTATGTCATTTTTTGGCCATTCATGAGTCTGCTCTAGTCATGAAATGATTATTGGCTCGGGTGTATTGGTTTGTGCTTTCCTTAATTATTGCAACTGTGTAAAATTGTGATTTTGGAATGAAGCATTGATGGTTCTTTCTGCAATAATATTAAATTCATAGTGTTATTGGTCATCCTGGGAGCTATCAGCCATAAGGGCTCTTTGTTACCTTTGCTGGTTTAGTTGGAGGATTTTTGTTTGGTCTGGGGTGGCTAGTTGTCCTCATGCATTCGTATCTCTATGTCTAGTGTTTGGCTTTTATGGTTTTTTAATGGTTGGAAACTCTTGGTGTCACTACGTCTTGAGCATTGGTTTGTTTCCACCACAAAAGGTTACGTAGTGGGTTATTTTGTTCTTTCTCGGCTCTATCTTCACTTCAGCGTTGTGGTTGTTTGATTGAGAGCCACGAGGGTTATACCCTGCATGTGTTAAATATCATTTTTGGTCGAGTTGGAGCCTCACTCCTCTGTTATAGACCTCCTGTCACAGGATTTGTTACCTGTCCAGGAATAATTCATGGTTCTCTATGTGTATGCATTTTTGGTCTCAAAGGTTTTCACCATTGAAGGGAGTTAGCTCTAGCTTTTCCTGTGTTGGTCACAGAGAAAATCCTTAACTCCACAGGTATGAGGGTTGATAGAGAAGACCGACGTGGCATGTTGGGTTTACCGCTTGCTTATTGTTGGATGATTGTGTATTTTAGACAAAACTGGGTACAAACTCACCCAGTTGGTCTTATGACGATCATGTTGGTTGATATATAGTCACTTCATGTGTTATTAAACTGAATAACCCTGCATTGTTAATTGGGTAGTCCAGATAAATAATCACTCTCCTTTTGTTTAATAACCCGATATTGTTTATTTAAGAAGGTCACAGCCTCGCTCTATGTCGATGCATGGTTTCCACAACATGTTTGGTTGTTTGTTTTATTGGTTGATTGGTTGATACACAACCATGGTATTTTTTCACTAAGGATTATTTGGATGTTTAGCTTGGCATTGGTTACAATTTCTTAATCATGCTCACGCATGCTACATTTGTGTGTGTGGTGTTTCTACACAACGAATAAATGGTCATTCTAATATGATTTATTTTGGGGCCAAATGGTTATTACAACCCGGATGACTATAGAAAATCCATCCATTGTATGCATTTTGATTATGTGATTGCATAAGCCCGAGTTTTACACAGCATGGTTGGTTGCAATTTCATCAATTTGAAGCAATATTTTGTTATATCGATAGCTCTTAACGATGGGTTAAGTTAATATTGAGAATATGTGTTTAGAAATTTAAAATGGAATTGTTGCGTCGTGGTGTTTTTGGGTGTCTTTCCACTGTGTATAATATGGATGTTTTGGGTTCCACACTCGGAGATAGTCACAGAGTTTAGGAACGTCTTTGTTTCATTTCGATTATTGGTTTTATGAAGACAGACATGTTGTTGATACCTCGTCGTGATGGAAAGACCAACATGTTAGAGTCACATTGAATTGGGCATGTACAGTGACAGAATTACTCTTGCATAATTGAATTATTATATGCATAGCATGTTTTGGAATTGTGGCTATTATCTGTCTGTTTAAATGACGATTTGGGTTTTTGCAATTTTAGTCTGGATTATTTGGCTAACTTCCATTATGTATGTTTAAGGAATGTCATGCATTTTAAAAGATAAGCCCATTTACAGTGACAATATAAATTCACTGCAATTTTTGAAACACAACTTTGGGTGTATTTGATGATTGAAGAAATGTGTGGGCATTGGTTGTATTTGATGATTAGTAGAGTGGAAATGGTTACTATTATACATTTTAGAATTTTTATAAGATACAAATTAGTAAATGAAAGGAACAAAACTTCCTTACAGATTGTGTGGAATGCATACTAAC
The DNA here is from genome assembly GCA_009831015.1 of Picea engelmannii. Lineage (NCBI taxonomy): Eukaryota > Viridiplantae > Streptophyta > Pinopsida > Pinales > Pinaceae > Picea > Picea engelmannii. The sequence continues at coordinate 662,881 of ML779835.1, read as the reverse complement.
TTGTGATGGCACTATGTGGAAATTTGATTGTGAACAATAAACTAGTTAATTACACAGAAATTGTTATCTGATCACGATGATCATTTGGTTGGCATATCTCCTTTTAATAGAATGGATATATGGATTACTTGATTAATTTTGTGAACAGAAACTACTCTCATTCCCCATCATTAATTCACTTTTCTCTAATTAAAACCCCATCACTATCCCACATTCATTTTTCACTCCATGTTCCAAAATTGATTACAGTCAAGAAAAAATCTGTGTTAAAACAATTGGCAGTAGCAGTGTCTTGGTTGAAGTACAATGATGTTTTCTTTGATTTGCAGTTGATTGTTGTTGTCTTTGAGAAGTAATTGTATTTTTTTCCCCTCATCATATCATGTTTCGCTCAATACAAACCCCTCACATATCCTAGGACCCTTTATTCACCCCCTGCTCATTGATAAATAGTAAAACAATTTGTATGGATTGGATTCCATGATTCTGATACATCGTTGAGCCAAATATATTTCATATTTTTAAGAGTTGTCATGTATGATTATTTAAAATAATATTTTCTAATCAATCATGCATGCAGGAATGAGTTTTTCAATCGAGGTAGCCATGGCTGAGGAAACAGAGGGAGAGGTAATTGGAACAGGGGCCCAAGAAGGCCCAGGTTCTCCATACATTTTGATGTTGATTCACAAGATCTTGGTCAGTTGTTGCAGGCCAAATTTTTCAATTGGATTGGGCAAGGAGTAGTCCAACCTAGGCCTGAAAGGCCTCCTTTCCAAGTTCTAAAAGCCCCTGATATCCTTGTGCCTCCTCATGTCTCATTGCATCCCGAGGTTCCTGAAATCGATGGATGGCAAGATATTGTCCACCAAACAGTCTCCTAACATCGTGGCTGACCCAATTTGTCCTTGCCTGCTCCTTCGCCTAACAACTAGATTGTCTAAGCTACTCACCACTCACCAGTATAATCCTCCCATGCTAGCAAGAGATTGAAAACTGAGGCCCTCCATGCCCTTGACAAAGGAAAATCCATTGCTGCCACTTCCTCACACTCCAATGGCTCTGACAAATCTATGTCTTCCCGAATGCATTTGAGGGACGATTGTTCCCACATGATCAACGAGATTAGGCCTAAAGGCTCAGCACAAACAAAGGAAAATTCAGGAAAATTGAAGGGTGACAACAACAATCAAGGAAAGATTGCATCCCAGAGTGGGAAATATGGTTTTTGAGTTTTTATTTTTATCTATTGTTGATGATGGTTGACTTCAAGGAACTTTGGACAACATGTTTTATTTTGGTTACATGAGTAATATTTTTGAAAATAATTTGAAATGTCATGAGCTAAATTGTCAAATGTGAATATGTGGATGAGAGACACAAGGAGGTGTGATTTAATTAGCTAATGGTTATGTTATGATTGTTATGAGCTAAAGGGAGTCACAAGGGGTCCCACCTACTAGTTATTATTTATTTATGACCTTTATTATGATTATTACTTTTCACCCTAGCTAAAGTTGGTTGAGTCTTTTAATTAACTTAACTAATGAGTTGGTTCAACTAATTCAACCAATTGTAAATTGTTTAAAAGCAAAAGGAAAGGGAGGAACAAGAGGAGGATAGAAGCATAAGCATACTAAGGTTTTCTCTTTACGTTTATGTTGAGATAGTTCAGTTTTCATTCATTCATTTATTCATCACAAGACTAATTCTCTTTTATGATAGCAGGGTCCTATTGTAGACAACAATTTTCAGGGCTGAATTACATCATTCAGACACTTGTTTTTCAGAGGTGTTGATTTATCTTTGATAATTTGTGTAGACTTGTCTATTAGTTTTCATGACTGACAAAGTCTATTGTGCAGAGTCGAGTGGGAAGCAATCTGTGGCAAGATGATATATCTTTTAGAGTTTAGTTTTGGTTTTCTTTCAGAGGTCCTTTTGTATGTTCCATCGAGGATGTCTAATTTTGACTTTGGTCCAAAATTTTTGTATGAGATTTTGTAAAGAAAATGAATCTTTGGTGAATTGGAATGGAATAAAGGATTTCTTTATGTCTCATTTGTCTTGATTATCATATTGGTGTCTTTACTTCTGTCTTTACATTTATTTCATCAACTGATATGTTCAAAAAATTACATAAAAAGTAAATTTCCAGTAAGATTTTTGCTGATAAAAGACTAGCCTAAGCACTTGTAATTAATACTTGTGAGTTAGGATGTTATTTTTGTTGTCTATAAACATAGGGTGATATTCCCATCTATTTTTATTTAGCCAAGCAGAATCTGAAAGTTCTTGAGTAAGACCAATTCATATCTTTTCCTCAACAGGTGGTAAGTTAACAATTACTGTGTTCTTTGCAGGATCTACTAGTAAACCTTGTGTGCATACTATATGGCCTAATAGTATCCCAAACAATGTTTTGAATATGCATTTATTTATATTTAAGGATATCTGGCACTGGCTTTATCTTTCTAACATCAGTTGTAAGACTTCTACATGTTCTTTCAACAAACTATAGACTTTCCATTCATCCAAGTATACCTCTAAAAACTGGTGGATGAAATCCTTAAACGTAACAATGACTACTCTAGAAAATATTGTTGGTGCATTCTTCATTCCAAACGGCATGACTATGTACTGGTAAGATCCCCATTCTATCACAAAGGTGGTCTTATATCTATCTTCATGTGCTATCTTGATCTGATGGTAGCCTAAGAATCCATCAGTGAATGAGTAAGCTTCATGTCCTCCTACGTTCTCTAACAATTCATCTGTGAAAGGTGTAGGAAATGGGTCATGTAGGCATGCATCGTTCAAATTCCTCAGGTCAACACATATCCTTATTCCTCCATGTTTTTTGATCTAAAATACCATTAGGATTATCCATTCTAATTCTTCGATCAGTTCTATGATTCTAGCTTCGAGCATTCTGTCGATCTCAACTTTGACTGTATGCTTATGTATTGGGTTCAATTTGTATGGTCGTTGTCTGATCAATCTCTCTTCAGGTCTGAGTGGTATCTTCATTTCTCCTATCTCTCATGTTATACCTTTCATCTATGTAAATTTTGTGGGAAACAGGTCAATGTACTCGCACGGTAACTCTATCTATTGTTTGTTCATCCCAGTAATCCCCGATACTGGCCATTTTGGGATTTTTGGTTGTCCCAATGTTGACTTTCTTTACCTTGATCGGTGCAGTAATAAATTCTAATTCTATAGGTATAACTTCCACTTCTCTTTTACCTTCCTCTTCCTCAATCTGAATATCGCACGGATCATCTTCCTTTAGTGCATCTTTGTGCACATGGTAACATGACAGTAGTTCCTTGATTGTTTGTCTATTCCTCTATTACTCTTCTGTTATGAGCTCAATTTATGGTTCCTTGATGAATATCACCCTTCTTATCTTTTTAATAGCCATGTCTATGTTGGAGTTCTCATGTTTGAATGAGAAAGTGACTGTAAAAGTCTGTTGTAATACCGTCCAGGTCGTAGCTCCTCTATGCAGTTCTTGGTCTGTATACCAGTTTGCTGGTATGTCCTCTAGGGTGTGTACAAAATAATGGGGCCATTCCTCTGGAGGTGTCAGTTTCCACAACATTCTGCACTTCTCCAAGTTTTATGCTAGTGCCCCCTTTCCATCGTACTTCTACTTCTTGTTGTCTTTTTTTTCTTGTGTCGAACCTTATGTGCAGTAACCGCTTACATTGGTACCAATATGTGATTGTCTCTTTGTGTGTGTGCCACTATCTTGCAGGTGTGGCTTTGAATACTATATCAAGTGCTAAGAGTCTCTGGTTTTCTAAAAATTCATCTTCATACTATGCCAATAATGTTTCCAGATCATTTATCCCATGGAAACTGGGTGGTTCCCTTATTTTCGTGCCTACCCATCTTACTACGTGGTCTATTCGTGCACATAATCTTGTGGACACTTCATGTAGCCTTTGTTTCCAGTTCTCTAAAATGATATCTGAGTGTGTTTCACATGGAGTAATTCTCTGCCAACTAAGTATCCCATCTGCAGTTGGGTTTATGTAATCCTCATCGTGCGCAGGTGTTATGTACAACTGGTCGATTTCCTCTAAGTGTAAGCAAGTGAGTTCTACAAACCTTTCTCCTTTTGATGGGTCTAATGGTGCGATGACCCTGTATTCACCTGACTCAAATGTCATTTTCCTTGTCTTGAGATTGATTATGGATTGGTTTTCAAACGCAAAATCCAAACCAAGCAACATTGGATATGGTGTTGTGCCATCCATTATTTCAATCACTTCAAAGTCTGCTTTAGTGCACACTCCATCTAGGCCTACTTTCACTCCTTTCAATCTACCGATTGGTAGGACTCTGTTTTGGTTTGATAGTTTCAGTTGAACAAGTCAATACCCTAATGTGGGGTCTCCCATGCATTTCCATGTCTTCTTTAGTAATACATTAACTTCAAATCCTAGATCCAGTATGATGTCTCCCATGTTGAAATCTCCGATATTGGCATTGATTCTGAATTCTATACTTGTTCTTCTCCTTGTATGTAGGTGATTGACTTTATTTTGTTCTAGTTTTCCTTCCATCTCTATACTACATTTTTATAATATGTTTTGCAATATTTTAAAAGATGTTGGGTCATTCAGTACTTTTACACATGATTGCAAAAATCCCTTGATTGTACTTACTTGTACCATGGGTTGAATTTCATTGTTATGATCCAATAATGGAGGCATCTCATACTCTAGTGATTCCTTGCTTTGTTGTGCAGTTGAAGTTGACCCTTCTGAAATTCTTTTCTGGCTTGTTTAAATATCTCCTTCTCCATCTACGTGTTAAATTGCTTCCTTGTTTCGGTGTTCTTCTTCACCCACTAGTTTTGTACTGGCTCTTGTCAGACTACACCATTCCCTATTTTATCTCCTCTGTGAGTAACTATGTTGATGTTCCTTCCTTCATCCCTCACTTCGGATGAGATCCACTGAACATTCTGGTTGTTCTGGTTCCTCTTTTCCTAGATATTTAATAATAGTGTCAGACATTCTTTTGTATCATGGTCTGATGCGTGACAATACATACAAGTCGTTGGTGGAAGCAGACATTCTCTTGCATAATGTCCCAGTTGTTGACAATTGTGACATACCAATAGTCCTCTACCCCTTCCAAAAGCTCCTCTCGCTAGTCCTCCTCCTTTGTAGCCTGCTCGATCTCCTCTCGGCGCATTATACAGAGGTGCATGATTGTATCGCGCGATATTGTACTAAGTTTGTGTTGTGTTGTACTATGGCTGCGTGATATTATATGGTTGTTGTGCAGTATTATACTGTTGTTGTGCAGTGTTGTATGGAGCTAGAACTTGGTTAAATTATGGTGTGGATTGCCCCGTCATCATTTCTGCCTGCACTCTATATGCATTTGATGTCCTTTCTCGTATCAACTCCATATTTCTACAATATTTGTCGTCATGGCCCACTGACTTGTAAAAGTTACAATATGAACTCTTTGGGACTGCCTGGTATTTTTGCATCATCGAGCAGTGATACAGATCGTGACCTGGTTTCTTGCAGATTTCGCACCATAGTCCTCCTGGTGGTAATGGATTTGGCATTCCTGCTACCATATACTGTGTGAATTTTGGACATTCATTCTTGTGGTGCCCTTCCGTCCTACAAGTAGTACATCAAACGACTTCTCGTTTTTTCTTACTTTTATTCTGGTTAAGTTGGAATGTTAAGTTCTTCAGATCCTCCTTCAGTTCTTCGATGGTTGGGTCTATCTGTTGGTACTGGTTTTCTTCTAGTTGTAGGGCTACCTGTAGACTCTCTACCTTCGTCTGGAACTTATGTTGTCGCAATGGGTATTTTAAGTGTGGTAGCATTGAATTGACGAACAGGTGTCAATGTTGCATGTCGATCATAAGATATTTCAACTTTCCTTTCAACCATTTAAATTACTGGTTAATTTCCCAAACAAATTCTCCTGGTTTCTATCATATTTCTATCATCTCATTCATGTATTGATCCTCTGATATCGACTTCTGGAACTCATTAATCGGTAACTTCTTAATGTTTTTTAGTGTCCTTGTCATCCCAGGTGCACTGTTTGTGTCTAGACTCATGTACCAATCTAGTGCACGGTCTTTTAGCGTAATAGCTAACTGCACCAATTTGGTATCCTCATCAGTGATCTATTTTTCTTCCCATGTCTTTGCACAAATGAAAAAGTGTTTCTCAGGGTCTTCTACTACTTCTAATTTTAATTCTGGTAACCTGATGGTGGGATCATGTCCTACCATTTTGAATGTTGAACTACTACCTCTGCGTGGTGTAGATACCTGACTATTTCTTCCTGAACTGGCTCCTCCAATTGTTTCTCTTTGTGTAGACATACTTCCTGTTGTTTGAATTCTTCCGAACTTCAGTTGTCTAAACGGTGGTGTTCTCTTTGGTGTATTAGTCACACATGGGTTTATGAGTTCCACACTGACATTAATATGGACAGGATTGTTGCCTTCTCTTCCCATTCTCAGACCTCTTGTCTTCCTCTCATATGTTGTGCACAAGATTTCCTCAATATTCTCCACAACCCGGAGATCCTCTACCTCTTCCTCGTCACTTTCCAAGCCTTCCCTCACGACTACAACTCTCTTCTTGGTTTTCACCTTGTATTGGTAGGGTACTCTGCTACGCGTCTTCCCAGTTGTTTACAAGATCCACTTGATCTGGTCATCATCCATCATGATTGGGTACAAGGGTTCCTCCTTCTTTCCTTTATCCTTTCCTCCTTCCATTTCTCCTATTTCTGTCAGTGCTTTCCCCCTTCCCCCATGCACGTAGGGTAATTTAGTTGTTTGACTCCATTGTCATTACACCTTTGTTGTATAGCAGTATCTTAATAGAAGTATACAACGATCTAATGTACCTTCCTCGAGGTCCTCATAAAAACTCTTTCTCTACTGCATTGTACGACTTCGTTGTATCTACTACAAACTCTGTTATAAAGCCTACCACAATACTATCAAGCCAAAAGTCTACTACGCGGGTGAATTTGTTGTTCATGTGCTATAACTACTCAATCTGTACTGGGGTCCAATCTAACTGACGGATCTGATTTGTTGCATGGTTATCCTTCAGCCTTAGTATCCACTCCTACAATAATTGTGGAAAATCACAAAAAAGACTTCGTGTAAGTCAGTAAACACGTATTTCTCAAGATATTTGCAGGGTGTTATTCTAGGGTTTTTGTTATCTTTTTGTGCAAACTCCAACTCTTTTTCCTTAGCCATCTTTCGATCTTTGCTTTTGTGAAATTCCACAGTCTCAACATCCCCTTCTAGTGGCTCATTGTTCTTTTCCCTAGTATTTTCTTGATCTGCCTTCGACAAACCTTCAACTTATCTCATCTACTCATCTACTCAATCCTCTCATGTTCTTACCAGCAGCAATGAAACCATTTGTTGGGTTTTTTACTCTCTCTTATATCCTTTCTAAGTTTATTGACCCAGGGTTCATTTATGTTCAGGTTTCCAACAAAGACTCTTAAAATATTATCCCTCCTGGTAAACCAGAAGGCACCGCAGCACACAAAGTGCACCGCGTCATCTCACTCGAGATAGTCTTAATGGGTGGCTGCAAGACTCATGTTTTTGTAGCCTAGGATTGAGCGAGAGATCTGATAATTGTGAATTAAAAGTTCTGATGTAACTTAATAACGAAGTTATGCTATTATCATGATTTAAGCAAGAAATATAATAACTTGTTCATTTAGCGCATTTGTACTTACTAAAACCATAAATAAATTCATGCATTCAATCACACAACATAGATATTACCGTGGTTCACCCCCCAGGATACATCCACAAAGATTTGTCTCTTGGCTCTTTTACTATAGTTATTCAGTCACCATAGTGTCGCATTCTTACAAATCTTCTCATTTGGGTAAGATCTATATGAGGCAGACTAGATCGCACCAAGATCCTCAGCCTACGATCTAACCCTCATGATCTACCATCCTCCATATCCTCTAGCTCAACAACTTACAAAAGTAGATTATACAGCAAAATATCACATACCAACTCACTACAACAATTCTCTCTATAACATATCCCTACTCTCTCAAACCAAGACCTTGATATATCTATTTATACGTTTATGGATCTTCAACCATTACAAAATATTATAAAAACCCCAACCCTATCGTCGGTAGGTCTTCCATGCATGCACTCCTGTTGTTCTTCCTTCCAGCTGTCGCTTTCCTTGTGCATGCCTTCTTTCCAAAAATCCTCTTCCTTTCCGCTTTGGTCTGCTTCCAACATGGACTATTTTTTAATCGGGTCATATGTACCATACAGATCCATCTTTACCTATATTCTTTAGAAAATATTGGTCCTAAACCATTTTCCTAATCAATCCACAATATTTTCCTTAGGAAAATACTAGTCCATGATACGTCAACAAACTGTCAACCTGGACCATTCTCCATAGAGAGAATTCCTATCCACCAACAATCTTTTTTTGTTGGACCCTTCTCCACCTAGAGAATGTCTGTCCACCAACACACTTACTATCCATCTAGCTAGGAATCAACTCCAACACTAGTGGTAGTCTCCATGGCACTTAGATAGTACCATATTGTTGCTATAATGCCATCCAATAGAGCACAACAATGTCTATCCATAGAGTATACAACTACTATCTAGTGGTACAGAACCACTCCTAGGAGCACACCACTACTAACCAGTGACACACAATCACTACTAGTGGATCACATCCACCATGGTAGCATAAAACTATTGTCTAGAGACATACAGTCTCCACAACAATCATATCATTTGATATCAACCTGCATAAACAATATCATGATACAAACTGAGTCATTTGGGCCATTCTTCCACTCACATTTGTGAGATATGGAAGAGCATCTTCCCTCAAAAAGTAAACCATCATCCATGGGATATCTGTACTATTCTTCCCAAGCATACAATAATAACTATCCATGATTTATGATCCTGTACCGTTCACCTAACTAGGCCATTCCTCCAGCACTAATCATAGTGAAACCTAGAGAGAATGAGTCTTCCCTAAGGAATGCATGTCCCTGATTGTTGAACCTGGACCATTCACCTAACTAAGCCATTCCTTTGGCACTAATCATAGTGCAACCTAGAGAGAATGAGTTTTCCCTAGGGAATGACTGTCCGGACCATTTCCTATGGAAATGACTTTCCTGCACCAACCTCCAAAATGGACCAGTCTTCGAAATTCTCACAATTGTGAACTTTGAAAGAATGGATGCTCGATGAGGTAGACCATTCTAATTGACCACTACTTAGAGTGATTGCCAAGAAGAATGATTGTCCTAGACCATTCCCCCACACTGCACCATTTTCATTATGAAAATTATTGTCCGATCTGGGCCATTTTCCAAACTAGAAAATGATTGTTCATCAGAAATATCGAACCACTTTTTGGACTGGAAAGGAATTTCCCAACCTGAATTATTTTCCAAATAGGAAAATGACTATCCATAAATCAATAACATATTTGTGCTCCCTCCCAACCTGGGAGTAATAAATTCATTTTTCAATAAGGAATTCATCCCCACGAACCCCAACTTGTCCCTTAAGTATGCAAACTTTTCATATTGGACATAGGATTTACCAAAATATCTGTTATATGATCATCTGTGGAGATATACTTGTTGTAGGAAAATCCCCCTGTGGATAGGTGAATTCCCTCTTGGATCTTAGACCCCTATGACCAAGACAGAAAATTTCTAACGTTGAACACTGACTTTCCTTTAAACATAGCTAAGTTAATCAATAGAGAAGAGGAAGAAAGTAAGAATACCTTTTTACAAATTTTGTCCTCAATCAGTCCAAGTTGGGCTTGATATCCAAGTCCTTGAACGAGTCCTGCAATCCCATAAACAGCCAAGACAAAGCATACTTCCTATTCTACCATGATTAGTTCAAAGCTAGATTTATCCAACAAAGACAAGTTCATGCAAATGTACACAATCTTGAAGGAAACAGACCAAGCACATGTATTAATGAGAACAAAAATAAGGTGCTTACAAAGTGTATATGCAGATGTAGCAGCCTCACCAAGCTCTCCTTGTCTAACCCCTTTCTCGAATGATCCACAATCAAAATGACAATACTTTTCAATGATTATTCCCTTCCTTTCTTATGAGATCATAAGTTTAGTATTTATAAACTTCTTAATGCCTGCCTCCTCCATGGAAAGCCCTCATTATATAGGATTTGGAGGCTTAAGCACCATGGAGAGGATCTCTCATCAGATCCACTAAAAAAGGGATCTCTAAGATATTTAGGGAGAAAATATTTCTTAAGGATTTTAGGGAGGAAATGTCTCTCAAGGATTTTAACGAGGAAATATTTCAACCATCCATGAGATCCCCCACCTTCCCTAAAATATAGGAAACCAAATGTGAGGTGGATTATCACATTTAATTAATTTCTTTTTCATGAATATTAATAATAATTCATGTACACTTTGTATTTTGGTCATCATGTAATATATCCCTCCTCCACATTGACTAGGTATTGTGACATAGATTATTCCATGGTGTCGAGGTGTATGAGACACTTATATGACACTTTACCACACTTAGGGTGAGGTACCTAGGTGTGAAAATTTCATGTGTAACAGAATGACCCCTAAAGTGTGAGGTCATAAGAGAGAATGATGGTTGAAACACTTTACAAATCTTTAATTCCAGGGTGTGGAGTTGGAGAACCTGGAAGAAGCTGCAAACAACCATCAAACAGTATTAAAAAATGTTTTATTTCTGAGGCAGGCATACCTATGCTCGGAATACAGGATGATGCAAAGCATGGTCGTCGACCAATACATTGCAGATCCATAAAAAATATTGACTAAGGATATGGCCACCAATTATACAATGTGGATCCATACCTCCATGACATGAGCTGATCGTAGCCACCAAAAATACACAATGGAGCTATGAGATGATAAAACATAGCCACAGACCAATACAATGTGGATCTATGTGACAATTTATATCAGCATGCTCAAATGATCTCCTTCGCAGCCCAGGAAAAGTAGTTAACATAGTGAAGTATCAACCCAGGGTCTTCATCTCAATCCCGATGTTGTACGAATATAGCCATGTGAATATATTTTTTGATGTCGAACATGGTAGAAACCACTTGATTACCGGTCATTGAGGTAAGCCATTAAAAAGTGCGAGGGAAATCACCAATGGTGTCAATGACTCCCAAGGTACCCTAGTACATTCCAACGAATGTGAATAAATTAGTTGAGGTCGAACATTCGTGGAATCATCCAATCAAAAGTCAATGATGTAAACCCATTATCGGAAGCAAGGAGGCCTACCATTGAGGCAAACAGGTCCCAAGTTACTAATTGGTTTCTAAGTCTAATTCATGGATGATGTGTTGAATTTGATAGGAAAATATTCGACGAAGGAGGGCCTTGATGTATCCCCCATCAACGACAAAAAACTGACATAGGAAAGTGATGTAAGATGGTGAATCAAATGAGTATGGACTGAGATAGGAAATAGAAATTGGTAATACTGCAGATGGATGGTTTGAAGTGAAACTTCCCTTGAACATGATGAGGCACAACAACTAACTTGGCATCATTGACTCAACGATTACCAAAATGTAATGTGATGACAATAAGAACACTCTTCGACTGGACGAAAAAGTATGGGGACACATGGAATTGGTATAACTCAAAGACAAGTGGATTACCCAACTGCAAGACGAGATGAAAACAGGTGCCATGTTCAAGGGAGACACAAGCTTCCATAAAGGATTATCAAAAACTTGACCCAGTTCCTTCAATTGTTTCCCCCACCTAGATAGATGAGTACCTCTTTTTAATTTAACGAGCTTGAGGAGGATAACACATGCTTGATATAACTCACCTTTGGTAAGTTCCTCTTCCTTTGTTTAACGCACTGGAAGAAGTAAGGGTTTGTTCCCATATGGGCCCTTCAATGTGTAATTTTAACGAGTCCAAAGAAGGAAAACTCGGTGATTTTTCATGTTTAGAGAGTCTGCAAAGAACTTAAAGGAGACTCTAGGGTTGTCTTTTTTCATAATTTTAGTCTCCTGAGGCCGAAAAATAGATAAAATACCACTCAAAAGATGTCCTTCCAAACCTTTTAACGAGTGTGAAAGGAAGCAAGATCACTCGACAATATTTTCATGTTTAGATATTCTGAAAATAGATTAAAGGAGACCCCAGGGGGTTCCTTTTTTGTACAAGCATTACGAGTCCGAAAAAGTGATAAAATTCTACTCGGTTACATTCTCATGTTTTTGCGAGCATGAGAAAGAACAAATAATAAAATTGGTATTGGTTTCATTTTTACACAAGCTTGAAACAAAATTAAACTATGATTGTAAATTCCTAACGTAATTTCCAAAGGTTGAGATACCCATGGATGGTTGGTACTCTGCCCCCAGCTTGAAAAGATAGTGGGTTAACTCTAGAATGATAATCAAATGCTAGAGACATGCCCCCCCAAAGCATCAATTCATTCACCAACTTTGAGGTTGTCACCAATTTCTGTACTAGATGGAGAAAAAGGATAAGGGTGGATGAAATGAAGGTTGAAATATGAGACTTAACGAAAGACTCAACTCGACATCTACAAGATATAATGAAAGACTCGACCTGACGGGAGAGGTGACTATTTCATTTTTTAATGAGCTTGACACAGGAAAAGAACTATGCTCAAGACCTTTGTTTCATTTTTTAACAAGCTTGCCACAGAGAAGAAAAACTATGTTCAAGACCCGGGTTCAAGCCCCATATTTCTATTTCATTTTTTAACGAGCTTGCTACAGAGAGGAAAACTATGCTTGTGACCTCTGTTTCCTTTTTTAACGAGATTTCTACAGAGAAGTAAAACTATGCTCCAAGCTCTGGGTTCAATCCCTAGATTTATGTTTCACTTTTTAATGAGCTTGTTACAGAGAGGAAAACTATGCTCATGGCTCTAGGTTCAATCCCCAGATTTCTGTTTCATTTTTTAATGAGTTTTCCACAGAGAGGAAAACTATGCTCGTAGCTTCTGTTTCATTTTTTAAAAAGATTTCCATAGAGACTAGAAACTATAATCATGACTTCTACTCGATCATGGCTTCCAAGAGTAAAATGCCCTGGAAGGAATACATGTCAAGGGACAAACGTCAATCATGGCTTCCAAGAGATATTCACTAGATGGAAGAAAAGCACTCTGGAAGGAATACATGTCGACGAACTTGATAGGAGTAAGGAGATCATTCTCTAATAGCCCTATCTAAGAGATCAACATGTCAACTACTGGATCTAAGTCACAAAAAGTTGAGCTTACAGTGAGAGGCTCATCTCTATCGGTAGATGAAGGAATGGGAGATAATGCCACATAAATGACCCATGGCGGGGATGATACCATATACATATAAGAAACATTTAGGGAGCTCATTGGGTTGGTAATCAAGTAAGGACCAACGCATGAAATTTTATCAATAGCCACAATTATTCCATCGTGAGGGAAAGATATCACATGAAAAAATGTGGAAACAATAGCTTTCATGGAATAGACATAATCTTGTCCAAGGAGTAAATCAAAATCCAAGGGATCCTAGACTACCATAACATCAATGAATACAGTTTTCCCTCCCAAAGTTATGGGAAAATGAGGAAGGAATCCTAAAGGGTGACTGGGTCTTCTGTTAAAAGATAACATATTCCACGTAACCGATACAAGCTAAGGATAACCGAAAGTTTGCCAAGCAATAGAGGATAAAATACTAACGGACGCACCTTCATCTATCAGTGTTTGAGGAACGAACCAACCACAAATATGTACTGTAATATTGAAAGGATTGTGAGAGGGAAGATGAGGTCCAGTTAGATCACCCCAATAAAAAAGGATGGCCTCATTACTTGGAGGGGGTTTCACGAGAGAAGGAGGAATTCCCCCCAGCACAGTAGAATCTGTATCAATGAGAAAAACATGGGAAACATAGGGTTTACTCTCTAGAGGAATAGTAGGATCGACTGATGAAGGGATCAGATCAACCACTTTGGTTGCACTCTTCAAAGGATGAGTGGGATCAACCGATGGCAGAACCGGATCAACCACTTTGACACTCTTCGGATGAAGGGTGGGACTGACCAATGAAGGGACTGGATCAATCACTTGGTGTTGGCCCTTGACCAAGTTTTGAGGATCCTTGGTCATTTTTCACCATTTTGGGACTTTGACAGGATATGTGCTTAATAAAATGGATGAATGTTAGATATGGCCTATATACATATGTTTAGTGATGAATCTATTAAGATCTAATCTATTTTGTCATGCTAAGTGCTACTAGATGCTAGATCTGGTTGACCATTTCATTGTACTGTTATTAGGGTTTAACTGCATTGTAAATGGGAACTGGATATTGATGAATATAACTGTTGAAGTTCTCTGTTAAGTGAATAGGATCACAGATCTGTGTCCTAGCTAAGGTTGTAGACACTGGAGTCTTGCAACCACCCCTGCCTCTACCTTGGGTGAGACTTCATCTGCTTCGCAAGTGTTGCCGAAAGGGCCGGTAGTTAGGGTTTTATTGGTGCATTGTTATAGCATTGAACCTTGGGTCTGACCATGTGCCAACAAATGGTTTCGTTGCATTGAACTAGTCCGATCAGAGTGACTCAGGACGAGTTACAGGTGAGTGTTGGGAGCCTGTTGGTCCTTGACCAAGTTTTGAGGATCCTTGGTCATTTTTGACCATTTTGGGACTTCAATAGGATCTCAAAGGTGAAGTGCAAGACAAAGCAAGGATCACGGGATCTCGGACCCTTTTGTGATTTGGGATTATGTAACAGGTATGGGGATGTCGGTCCATGGGTTTACCCATGTTTAGGCCTATTTTGTAAAGTATAAATAGATGTCTAGGCAATGTAAGAGGTAGCAGTGGAAAGTGTGCTAAGTGCTAAGGAAGAGGCATCTATGTGATGTTGTGCTAAGTGCAAGTGTGGATTGTAAAATTCTTTGTGCATGCTGAGTGAGACTTCCATAGCTAAGTGCAAGTGACTGGAGAAGGCTTTGTGTTGTAACCTAGCTCGGGGAAGGAGAATCTAGCAAGGTGCGTGCAGATATCATGTCCTATGCAGAGTGGGGTGTTTGTGGCTCTGTGCATGTAGACGATTGACTAAATATAATAACAAAGAAAAGAGTTGGTGGACATAGCCCCAGGGTGGGGGTGAACCACGTATATGTCATATTTCTTTGCTTTGTGCGATGTATTGATGTGTCTATGTGTTCATTGCTTAGTGCTTAACATAGATGAATGATAGATAGATATGTTAATTCTACGTGCCTAATAGTGTGAATGAATGTTAGATATGACTTATATACATATGCTTAGTGTTGAATCTGTTAAGATCTTATCTGTTTTTCCATGCTAAGTGTTGCTATATCCCAGATCTGGTTGACCACTGCGTTATACTGTGATTAGGATTTAACTGCACTGTAATTGAGAACTGGATATTGATGAATATAACTGTTGAGTGATCTATTAAGTGAATAGAATCACATATCTATGTCCCATCTAAGGTTGCAGACACTGGAGTCCTACAACCACCCCTACCTCTACCTCGGGCGAGACTTCATATGCTTTGTAGGTGTTTTCGAAAGGGTCGATAGTTAGGGTTTTGTTGGTGCGTTGTTGTAGCGTTGAACCCTAGGTCTGACCTTGTGCCAACAAATGGTTCTGTTGCCGGGACCTGAAACTGTGATTGTTGGGAACTAAGAAAATAGAAAGCTATGTGCAAAGATCTGACTTGAAATTGTGAAATCTCTGTGCGTAGATCTGTTGATTTAGTGCGCAGTACTATACTTAGTTTGTGAAGCTCTGTGCTAAAGAAAAGAAGTCCAATTTGAAGAAAAGAGGTAAGATTTGAACGCTTTATGCTCTGATAAAGGTAAGAATAGTGAAAAGTTTTAGATCTGGAAGCTTTGTGCTCTGTAGAAGTAAGATTAGTGGAAATTTTTGTTTCTAAAGTATGGATCTAGGCATCTTTGATCAGATTTTTCCTAGCTTGAAAACTAGGGCACTGATAGATGAAAGAATATTTGATATGAGTAGATATGATAAGAATAGTGAAAGATATGTTATACCCATTCATAGAAAGAATGTTTGGACTAATGAATGGATGCATGACCCTAGAAATAATTTTTTGTAGCTTAGCTACCAAAATCCTAGTGTGCGGTACATGAGAGGTTGGGGATTATTTAAGAGAAAGAGAGGATTAACTCTTTGTTACAGTTGTATAAAACCAGGACATCTTGCTAAGGAATGCCCTGGAAGAAGACCTAGTTGTCTGTGTTACAAATCTATGGACCATGAAGTTTTGGATTTCCCTAGAATGATTGCTTAGGTTGAAAGGATGAATATGAGCCAAGAAGACCACGATAAAAGTCGAGCAACTGATATTATGGCAGAACCCCAGAAAGAATCAGAGAAAGTATTGCTATAGATGAAAGAAACCCTGAATGATCACCGACATATCAATTTATCAGAGGTCTTCAAAGAAAAAGAATGCTTTGAAGAAAGAATGGGAGACTTCGATGTTGGTTGTGTTATGGATGAGAAAACATAGGTGAATATCATGACAAAAAGAACTTGGAAACTTTTAGGAAATCCTGCTATGATTCCTTCATTGGGAGGAATAGGTTTATTTAGAGGAAAGCTGATAAACCTATGTGGAAAGCTCACCCAGATATCTATGAATGCCAATGGAACTTTGCCAGAGGAGGAATTTGAAGTTATTAAATTTATTGAGAA
>ML779835.1:525519-589582 GCA_009831015.1 Picea engelmannii | reverse complement strand
CTCACCTCAAATATACTCTTCGGTGATGGCCAATTCTTAATTACCTCCACCTTATCTGGATCCATCCTCAACTTATCTGCAGAAATAACAAAACCCAAATAAATGAGCTCTGTCTTCATGAATGAATATTTCTTCATATTTATTAGCAGCTTCTCTTGCTGTAATCTCTTCATCACTGTAGCCAAATGTTTCAAATACTTTGCTTCTGTTTTACTGAAAATCAGTATGTCATCAAGATACACAATGACAAATTTTTCGATGAAATCCTTCAGGACTTTGTTCATCAACCTCATGAAAGTACTTGGCACGTTCCTTAAGCCAAACGGCATAACAAGCCATTCATACAACCCTTCATTAGTCTTTAAGGCTATCTTCCATTCATCACCTTCTCTCATACGAATCTGGCGATATCCACTTTTCAAATCAATCTTCGAAAAAAAATTGGCCCCACTCAAGCAATCCATCAAATCATCCATCCTTGGCAATGGAAATTTGTACCTAATGGTTATCTTGTGGATTGCCCTTGAGTCAGTACACATCCTCCAACCTCTGTCTTTCTTCGGACTAAGCACTATCGGAACAACACACGGACTCAAGCTTTCTCTAACCAACCCCTTGTCCATTAAGTCCTGGACCTGTCTTTTAACTTCTTCATTCTCCCGTGGAGTCAATCTGTATGCTGCTTTGTTTGGTAAACTAGCTCTAGGTATGAGATCAATATGATGACTCACACTTCTAATCGATGGCAACGAATGAGGTAGTTCGTCCACTACTATGTCAGCAAACTCTTCCAACAGTTTCTGAACCTCTTCTGGTAAATCATCTACCCTTGTACTGGTTAAAACAATTTTAGGCTTCCTGACCACAGTGAATTGCGGTTCCTCCTTCTTCTTAACCTCTGTAAGAAGTTCCTTCCCACTCATGAGAAGTACAGTGTTACTTACTTCAGGTTTCACCTCTTTGTCCTTAATCGACAACAACATGTGAGTTCTCCCATTATTCTCTAGGGTGTATGTGTTCTTCCTCCCATCATGAATCACATTTCTGTCATATTGCCACGATCTACCCAGCAATAGATGACAAACATCCATGGGAATAACATCACAGAGTATTTCATCTTTATACCCTCCTATTTTAAATTCAATTAAAAATTGTTTAGTGACATTTACCTGATGTCCTTTTTGTAGCCATGAAACTATGTATGGACTTGGATGTTCAATAGTCTCCAGCTCCAGCTTTTCTACCATCTCTGTAGAAACAAGATTATCTTTGCTACCACTGTCCACAATGACTTTGCATACCCTGTCTTTGGTTTTGCAAGCAGTCCAAAAAATACTGTTCCTTTGTATTGGATTCTCCACCTCCTTCTCTGGTGTTAAGAGAACTTTTCGCATCATCAATGATCTTCCGCCTTCAGCATCTTCTGCCTCAACATTCCGCCTTTGTGCTTCGGTAATGTGAGTTTCACCACCTTATTTATTTTTGTTTGGACACTCATAAGATTTATGTCCGACCTTTCCACATGTGAAGCATTTCACCACTCCACCTCTTCCTCTTCCTCTACCTATGGTACGAGGAAAAATGTTTCCATCAACATACTAACCTCTCTGTTTGGTATGCTGCCCTCTCTGTGAGCTTCCACCTCTCTCAGTTTGAGTCTGAGGTTTCTTCCACTCTTCCTTGGGTTTCTGATTTCTATCCCGGGCAACTGATTTGCCTCTGGCTTGACTTTTTCCTCGACCTCTTTGACCTTGTTTTCGGTGCATATTCTCTTCAGCTTTTAGAGCCATCTGATAAGCATCTTCCACAGTTCGGATGGTCATCATGCTCATCTCATCCTGAATATCATATCTCAGACCATTCATATATCTGGAAACCTTTTCATCATCGCTTTCGCAATGACCTGCCCTGATGTTCAACCTATAAAATTCTTCAGTGTACTCCTTCACTGACATCAGTTTCTGTCTCAAATTCTGCATTCTCGAAAACAGAGTAATTTGGTAATCCCCGGGAATAAATTTTTCCTTCATCTTCGCGATCATCCTATCCCAACTCTTGATTTTTTGCTTGCCTTTACAGCGTCTGTCAACTTGTAGCTCATCCCACCAAAATGTTGCATGTCCTTTCAATCTTGTGACAACATGTTTGACCTTTTTGTCTTCCTCGACATCTTCATAGTCAAAATATGTGTCCAAATCTCTAATCCAATATAGAAGGTCTTCAACATCTAGGTTTCCTTCATATACTAAAATATCCATTTTTGCCTTAGCACCCAATCTTGCAACAACCCTAATCAGGCATTCATTTGCTGCAACTTCTTCTCCTTCATGTCCAGCTTTATCTTCACTTTCAGATTCACTGACATCTCTAGCACCGTCTGTGCGCCTCTGTGTTGTCTCCGTGTCCTCGAGTCTAGTGCATAGGTCACGCATCTCTCTTTCAATGGCTGGATCAGGAATCTGCCTACCCCTTCTTCTCGGCATTTCCCTCTCCTCTGGCGGATCGGGTGTTTTCTTGTCTCTTCTTCTCGCCGGCATGGTGAATCTTTCTTTTCCCTACTACAGAAAGAAAATAATCTTTATGTGCTTTGATACCACATTGACGCAGACCTATCAGCCTTGGGCCAAGATCCGCTCATAGGATCATTCTTTATCTCCCTTGAGTTGAATCGGCTCTTTAGATTCCCTGTTGGAATCACAAAATTTCGATCCACAGGTCCTTTCAAAAGCTCTCCTATGCAAATAGCACTAGGCACGAGCTCCTTTCTCCCCAAGCAACCCCAGCGCTACGACCAAGGGTCTAACCCAAGGTCCTTTTTGCAACTCGCAATCTCATGAGTTTGCAAGTCATGGCTCCCGACTCTTCCTAGCCAATCTCATGATACCCAAGATCACGAAATGGGTATAGCTCTTCTTTCATCAGCGCCCTCTATGCGTGACCATCCGCTAAGCTTCACGTAAGCTCCTCTCACTACTCGACACTTCGCATGTTTCAACGTCGAGCCCTCGTGATCTTACTTCGCGAATTCCCGATATGCGAGAGTCAACGAAGTGTTGACCCCTTCCACTAGGTGACGTGTGTCCGCCTGTCTATTTCTCGGGCCCACTTTGTGGTTCTGCCACGTGTCCCTCGTGCTCGGCTTTCGGCACTTCGCGACTTTTGATGTTGAAAACAACTCCTTTCAACCTCTGAACCCCCAAATGCACAAAATACGATGGGGTTCCTGATTCAATGGTCCTCCCATGACCTGGATCCGACGGCTATCCTCGCTCCTCGTGATTTCGTGACTTCACGACTTGGAGCACCCAATTCTTGGGCTCTCACCCTGCGAACCTTCGAGTTCACGAGATCCCTAGATCTCTGCCACCTTTCCTCCTCCGATGGATGGCTGCGATTTTCTCGCGACTTTGCCACTCACGAAGTCGAAGGAATTCCTTCTTTGAACCCCGATGTCTGAATCCCCGATAGAGAGGATCTCGCGACACGTGTCCTCCTTCCAGCTAACGACTCAAATTCTTTCGCGGTTTCACGACTTCGGAACTCTTGGGACAAAAGTCTCAACCCCTTATCCTCCGATATGCCGAAATGGTGAAATTTTGACACATCATCAACACGGTTCCCATGATGGAACTTCCCACCTTTTTGGAGTTCTCGGACTTTGCGACTTCATGAATCTTGATGCTAAGCCTTCAACCCTTCAACCCATGAAACCCTAAAATACCGAGTTCCGATGTGCTTCACCAATAACTGGCCCACACAAACCCTTTCACCCCTTCGGGACTTCGCCTTTCGCAACCTCACGAATCTTGAGGCAAGGCTTTCAGTTCTCCAACTTCCAAAACCCCGAAATGAGATTTCGTGAGTGATCCAATGGCCCCTGTTGGTTCAAATCCTACGGCCTGATTTCTCCTGATCTTGCACTTAGAAAAATACTCACCGTAACCTTCTTGCTCCTCTACAATATCTGACGGCTTCCAGGACTTCGCAAATCCTCCACGGAGAATTCCGACCATCCAATGCCTCCTTAACAACTCCTGTGAAATGAACAAGTAGGCCTTCATGAAACTTATCTACCAGCAAACAATTTCGTTGTGCCTCCTTCCGACACTTCAAAGCACTAACTCTTCTGATCTTTTACCACAAACTTCGAGTCTTCAAAAAGACTCCTACACACACTCCTTGCGGCAATTCTTCAACTACTTCGAAGCATTTGAACCTCTTCAACTCTGCGCACTCTCTGTGACAACAATCTTTCAACAACTCCCTCAGGTTGCAAACTCTGAGGCTCTTCTCAACCAACGCACACTTTGCACGACTCATGTGCTTAACTTGCACTTCTGCGAGAATGAGAACAATGTTATCCCTCCTAAGATTTCAGAGATGAACTCCGACTTCTATCAACGCACACCTTGCAGACAATTTCACTGCACTCCTTGCAGGAAAACTCTTTCTCAGACAGAGAAACAATTGAAACTCATTCCTTACTCTCCCTCTCTTCAGATTTCAGACATTAAATATGAAATCAAACATTCACGCATCAAAGAAAATGCATAACAGAGAGTAAACAAGCATATATCAATCAGCAGGTACAAACACAGAAAGCAATTGAACACCATGAGTCTGAACTAAAGATCTTTGTATTAATCCAAAACTTATGTACATGGGGTTCTTCTACACAGCTCTCTGCTTCTGTTCTCCTATGATCTCTTCGATTGATTATGCTGCTAATGTTACAATGATACAAGTGAGGGTGTCTATATCCTTTTTCCCTCCGGATCCTAAAAACTATCTAATCTAAGAATTTAAAGCTACCTACTTACATTTACTAGCATAAATGCCTCTTAGTCCTTCAGACAAGAGTGGGACGCTCAAGGTCTGATTACAATCAAGAAGTACGCCCTTTCTTAACTTCTTCATTTATGTTTGGCATATCAAAGTTCAAAACATTTCAAACAATTCATCATGTGCCAAAATGCGTTGGTGCTTGTCCTACGCTCGCTTGATGTTGGCGATGCTCCTGCATCATCTTCTTTTTCTTTCTCTCCTTATTTTATATCTTCATTAAGTAGTTTGGGTAGTTCAACTACATATTGTTTAGAGAAGTGAATTAACTTTATTTAAGAGAAGACAACATTATTTATTATAATAATAATAAATATTTAAATAATAGGTGGGTTCCCACTAGGTATTCGTTCCTTTATTTCCAAAATCCCCTTTGTAACTCCAAAATTGATTAAATACTATAAATATATCAGTATCATGAAATAAATCAAAAAAATGATGATCCATCTAAAATATGCCAAATTAACAAACACGTGTATCTCCCAAGATATCAAAATGATATGATATTTAAAGTTTTCAAAATAATGCCATATGCTTGTTGTTTGTCTAAAAAGTATCAAGTGTGTAAATAGTAATGTCATAACACAAACTAAAATCAGTGAGGGTATTTCCTTTTGAAAATTTTCTCTCTTTCCTTTCTTCCTTTCAAGACATCTGGTCTAAGATTGAGAAAGTATTCATAATAAGACTTTTTCTCATCCAATTTTACTATTTTGGGGTGCATGTCACTGGAAGTAATCTCTCTTCTACAACTCTCATCTTTTGTTAATTGATGTTTGGAATGTCTAGAGGATGATTGAGATGCTTCTGAGCTAGGAGAGGTAGAAATCTTCTTTCCCTTGTCAATCTAGGGGCTATTGGGAGGCATTTAGTAATATTTAGGAGGTGAATGGGCCATGGAGTTTGTTGGTATAACATGTGGTACTAAATGCAAAGGAGGGGGAGGAGGAAGAGGATTATCAGGTCATTGACCAATACCAGAGGGAGGATTTATAGGGTTGTTTTCCCAACCAACATTAGTTGGCTAGAAAATATACAATGTTGGGATGTGTTTGCACGGGAACATTAGAAGGAGATGGAGGTTAACACAATGATGGTTTCCCACCAAGGTTCAAATAGACAATTTGTACTACCTGGTTAAATTCTTCATAATCAACATCAAAGTGTATGGAAAACCTCATTCTCTTGTGTCTCCCTTATTTCCAAAATACATTTGGACATCTTCCCCTTCTGCCTCTATTTCCTATATTTCCATATTTTCTATGCCCTCGATTGAAAAATCTCATCCAATTTCCATCATCTTTTCAATTAGTGCAAAATTCTTAAAGTAAAATACAAGACACAACATATTAAACATCGATTACAACTTTGTTAAATATGATTTAGTTATCCCTCTAAGAATAACACAATAATTCAAGCATGCAAGGGAGGAATGAGTAGTAATAATGTAATAGGGAAGAAAATCCATAATTCAATAGACACCCTTCTTATCATTTCAATTTTAAAAATATGAACTTTATAGTGCTTGTAAAATTCTATGCACACGAACAAACATCTCTTTTGAACAAGGAAAGGTGTGTGTGTGTGTGTTTATATATATATATATATATAAATGATAAAGGGAGTGTACTTTGTGAAAAGTAACATAAAACAAAATTCATGTTCAAATTTTAAAACACAATCAACATTCCTATGTATATCCTTTAGACCTATACACTTTTTTATTACAAAGTCCATATATATATTTTCAAATCAACAAGAATTCTTTTGAGAAAATTTCAAAAACAATTTCTCAAGTCAATCACTATGTTTTACAACCAATGTCTTCACCATATATCATATGTTAAAACTCTATAGTAGCAATACCAAATACCATTCCCACTTTAAAAATATTAAGTTGTCCATATAATATCATGAGACTTGGAAGTAACATGAAAACCATATACGCAAAAGTACTAACAAATCTTTAAAAGATTCTTCTCAAAATAACTTTTAAATACATAAACAAGGGAGAAAGATCATGATATCGTAATAAAATATGGCCGGTATAATAAGGGAATAATGTATGAAACATGATAAAGCAATGAGGGGAAAAATGTGAATTTTATGCAAATAAAACCTAGAATTTTAACTTGGCTAACATGCCTTTTAAACTTGTCTCCTTTGTTCAAAAAAACTATCATTTGTTTTGATTGGAGTATACTCAAACACCATATTATATTTGAGCATCAACGTGTTGTGCGACTAGCAAACTGAAAACTCAACTGATACCAATTTCTTTAGTAAACTCAGTTCACATAATCATGGCCATTCAAGACTATGGGTTTTTAAACAATGCAAAGGCTATGTATGTGAGTCAATATTTAGCCAGAATAAAATAGTGGGATTATTATTATAGCCACAAAGAGAGACAATTGGTGCACGACCTCAATCTTTTGGAAAAGAGAAGAGTTAATGTTAAGAACGAGATGTACTTGTTTCAAAAAATCCAAAACAAAGATGATTATCATTACCCTGACAGGAAAACCATGAGCTTGAACAGAGTTAGAGCTACAATGTGAGAATAAAATGGACATGGTTTATAACAAGAATGGTCTCAGTCAAGATAGTATGAGGCCAAAAAATTCATTCATACCAGCAAGAACACTTTATGCAGAGAATAAGATGAATGTTGGTCACATAATATATTCCTTCCAATAATGAACAAGATACTAATAAGTTTGGGTTCAAACCCAGGTCAAAACTCTACATTTGTTAACAATAGTAGTAATGGGTTCGACCCATTTTCATAATAACCCCATTTCTCTAAAAGCATATTTTTAGGAATATGTTCAGTGGAAAATGGTAATATGAACCTGGGAGAAGTAGCGTATACAAAAGAGGATAAGAAAAACCATAATTATTTGTGCAAGTAAACCCCAGGAATTGCATTCTACAGTAATAAAAAAATTTAATGATTCCTCTTTCAAACAATTTATTATGAGCGAAAAGACAGGGAGAGAGAACTTTCACACTCATTACCATCCAACCAGAGCCAACACTAATTCATTTAATAACAAAAACACTTGAAAATATGCTTTGAATCTAGACAATACTTACTTTGTCTAGAGGTTGATTTTATACTAGCTATGAGGGTCGATATAGTTGCAGCAATGAATAAAGGGGTCAGTTTCTCAATCTGAGTTGCAACTCCTTCTTCATAGTCAAAAACCCAAATGGAATGATAATAACCCTAACCCAACAAAGGCATTAAAGTGCGGTCTTAATAGCATTAATGCCCACGTCTCTTCAAATTGAAATCATGTCCAACTCATCATTCATTAAGTTGATATTCCAAGTATATCAACTATTTAGACTATGATATATCAATGCACATGTAAACCATATCATATGTTATGGAAACCATATGGTATCAACCTTTAAACTCGTTCCATGTATTAACTATATCAATCTTTGTAGAAGCACACATATCATATAAATATTGCTAAGTCAAATACGATGATGAACCCAAACTTGTATATATGCAATTTCTTTATAACACATGTATGTTATTCCCAAAGTCAAAATAAAAACCATATAACTCCTTATGTCACGGTAAACTTCTTCAAGTTTTGAATACCATGGTAAGTACGAGCTTTGAAATTTTAAACTTTGAATTTATTAGGCATATAATCATGTAGGACAATAGGGAATGTGAATATCATGTTCAATGCTGCCATAATACTGAGAACATAACATAGTATGCAACTTATCAAATGTCATTTTGATCACAAATATGATGTCTTTTTAAACTATCACATTCCATACTTATTAGTAATGCAAATAAGTATTTTCTATAATCCTTTAATCATTGATCATTCATAAAATATCATAGAAAATCATTAAACCATTGACTCTGTCTGAAATGATGCCTCAAAATGAAATTGATATCATGTCAAAATGATGAAGGAAATGTGATACTAGGAATTTATGATTTCATTATTTTCTCCTAGGGGACCCCACCTATTATAGTCATTAATATTTTAAATATAAATAGGATTCACAACTCTTTGCGATCTTTTATAGTAGGTGATGAATTGTGAGTCAACAACCTTTTTTGGATTTCAACGCTTGATTTGCTAAGTCCTTTCATAAGATATGCATTCATTGGATAGGACTTGGGGTGACGACCTCTTAGAGAGGGGGTAGATCGCATGCTTATTTATTTTTCTTGGTTTTCAATGCTTTGATTTTATTTTTGTTTATTTCCCCTGCATTTTGAATTGGGAATTTTTCTCTTTCTATGTCATTTTTTATAAATTTGCATCAACCTCAGGATTTCTATCCCCTTCTTCACATGGGATTATGAGGCACAGACCTTTTTGGGGTACATGTAACACCCAATCCAAAAAAAGGGACC
Organism: Picea engelmannii; assembly: GCA_009831015.1. Classification (NCBI taxonomy): domain Eukaryota; kingdom Viridiplantae; phylum Streptophyta; class Pinopsida; order Pinales; family Pinaceae; genus Picea; species Picea engelmannii. The sequence continues at coordinate 580,341 of ML779835.1, read as the reverse complement.
AGAGATAGGTGAGGGAAGGAATGCATTATTTATGATAAGGGATATGGGTGTGTTACCCCCATTAAGCCCTCCCAAGTAGTACAACTTTTCCAAATCTTGACAACAATTGACTAGAAAATGATAATGACCACCAAGGTGAGACAAGGAAAAAATCATAACTCCAAAGCATCATGATTCACTATCCAAATAAACCCATGATCACCATTTTCATGCCTCGAGTATTAACATTATCACTCGATATGAAGCATTAGAATGATGTACCTGAGTGTGTAAATGCCCCATATCATATGAGTGAGATGAGTTGAGTATGGATGGAAGGCATATGTGAAAAATTGTCTGTAGAGAGTTTGGAATAACATCAATGGATCTACTGCTGGAAATGTGGATCATGGAAAAAACAATTCTCCTCTAGTTACCCCTAGAAGTGGCGGGGGGGGGTAACAATATTAATAAACCTTGGCATGGTTTGGACCTTATAATTATTGAATATGATCCTACATTGATTATATACCTAGGATTAACCAACAATCCATCTTATTCCCACCTAGTGTTTAACATATCACTAGTTTGGTGTATAATAAAACACAAGGGAAAGATTCAGGTTATAGATAAATTTCTCAAGTGGTTGCACTGAATCTTTGATTTCATCTAGCATTGGATCTAATGGATATGGTGAATGAATGACAATTTTTTGAAATCTTATGAACACATATCATGTCTTGTGGAACCATTTTATGTCATTGATATATATGTGAATGAAACATCTTAGACAATTTCTTGATCCTGTGGTTGATGAAATTGAGAAAGTTCATTTTTATTTTATTTTCCAAGCATAATCACACAATCACATTCATCTCATTTATATATCATTGAAGGCTTGTTAATCTAGAAAAAAAAAATTCATGTTTTAACTTATTCTTAATCATTAAAAGTGAGTTGGTAATTTTTCTACAACTAATTGGGCTAGATAGACCATAGGGATTTCCCCCAAGGTTAGGGCATAGTCCCCCAAGGTTAGGGCATAGTTCCCTTAGTCAAAAGTGTGGGGCAAGGATACTGAGGTGACAATGGATAGATTTCCTATAGTTCTTCTAGGCTCTCAATTCAAGGTTAGGAATTTCCTCCTAGATTAGAGTTTGAGCGGTAACAGAGGCCAAAGAAATAATGCAAATAGCCTAAGTTTGTGATTTCAAATTTGTTTTTAAAGTTGGATTTCACACACATTAAAATTTTATGGTCACTAACATTGAGGATAAGGTCAAAAACATAAATAAAAAGTATTATGAGATGGATTTATATTTTATTGGTATAGAAATTGGGGTCTTAATGACTTCTAGAAAAGCTAGTGTCAAGAAGAAGGCTATCCATATTTGCATATCAAGCTCAAGGAACTTGCTTAAGACCACAGAGATATTTTTTAAGGTAGCGGAGAAGGATGGAGTCATTTTGAACATAGAAAAGAGGTTTTTCCATATAGGTTTATTATTGTATATCCCCATGAAAGAAGGTAGATTTAACATCCATCTAATGGACCTCCCATCTATGTGAGGCGGCAAGGGATAGAACAAGGCAAATGGAATTCATTTTGGCTACAGGGGAAAAGGTGTCATTGTAGTCAATTCCTTCAACTTGAAAGAATCCTTTGGAAACTAACATATCCTTATGTATTTCAACACTTCCATATGATGCATACTTAGTTTTGTATACATGTTTACATTTGACAAGTTTTATTCCTTTTGAAAGAGGTACAAGTTATCATGTGTCGGTCGCCATTAAAGAGTGGCATTCATCATTCATTGTTGTATCCCAATCTAGATGGTTGGAATATTATGTAAATGTGTTTGGATATTGATTCTCTAAAATCTTTATCCAAAATAGAGGAGGCTTGTTGGAGCTATGAACATGTATGACATTGATCTGTAGGATCACCAACTATTTCTCGTGTTGAATAGGCCCATTTGGGAAGCGGTGGTGTTGGTGTAGGTTCATGTTCAATGGACTCATTTGGAGGAAGGTGAACATGCAGAGGTGGATTTTCATCTTCACTATCATCATGTTGTTATAACCTTGAGATGTTCTCGACTACTTAGGAACTATGCCAAGGCATCTCAAAACCTACTTTTTACCTCAAGTTGGATCTTGGGACAGAAGGGGATCCCTCATCAGATTTAAGACAATTGAATTCTTACTGTCACTAAGGAACAAATAACAACACTAAGCTAAAAATTACATATTTAAATGATAGATAAAAGGATTAATAGGGTTGAGGATAAAATGAGAACATACTATAAATAAATACTATATGTCTTGTCAAACCAAAGGCCTTTGCATTGGGACTGGAGTATCATTCAATGGAGAAAAACAATTGGTAATGATAGGTGGAATAAAAGAGAAGAACACTTAATCTCATACCTAGCAGTGAATAAGGAAATCCATGTGAGGTTGATATGAATAAAAGATGATTTTTTGGGCATTTAAATGAAGCCAATAGTAGATAAGTGCATTAGTTGGGCATAAACCATGCATCCAACAACATAACACTTACAAATAACTTGCAGGTGTGTGCATATGTATATATTGAATATGAAACAATCATCAAATCAATAAATAAATATATAATTAAATCAATAGAGGTTGTACCAAATTGTTGTCTTGAATCCATGGAGGATTCCTTCAGACTTATAAATTTACATTTGATGGCCACTTGGGATCATTACAAAGGACACAGTCTTCTTTGTTGGAAAAATTTCTCCCCCACTTCAAGAAGTATTCAATTGTTTCCTTTATCATCGTCGAATGTTTCCTTCATGCCTTGATTTGAGCAACTATTTTCTAAAATTGGAATGTAGATAAGGTCGCTTTGGATAGCTTGATATCTTTGATTGATGTGATTTCCCATATTTCCTAAGAAGTAAGTCTTTGTTATCATCCATTTTCTATCTCGAAGATCTTATGCAAATATGCTTGTAACTATCTTTCATCATTTAATACCATTAATTTTGGAAACAAGTCGACATAGTTGGATTGTGTCCAACATTCAAGCTTGATTATTGACACCACAGAAATATTGATAAGATTCAAAACATGTTTGTTAAGAACCACATCATGCTCAACTATCTAACCAATATATGTACTCAATCATCCACTAGAAGACAGAAAAGCATTATCTCAACTATGGTAAGAAAATTGACCTTCACCCAAATATTTAAACCCTAAACTCATATGAAAAAACAACTACAAGGTAGTGTATGGAATCTAGGAAACATTGATGTTGGCACAAGGGCAGACTTGGGGTTCAACGCTATAACAACACACCAAAAAAACCCTAACTAACGGCCCTTTCAGCAACACCTACGAAGAATATGAAGTCTCACTCGAGGTAGAGGCAGGGGTGGTTGAAAGACTTAGGTGTCTGCAACCTTAGCTGGGACACAGGTCTATGATTACAACACTTATCAAGAACTTAGCATAGATCATTCATCAATATTCCACTTAGATCTACTCCACTGACATAACAGAGCATTGCAACATTCACATGTTGTTTATCATGGTTTCTACTTTCGATGAAGAATATGGACATATACTTCATGGTATTCATGGATTCTTCAATGGATCATATCGTTGGGGATTATCTCCCTCCTAATCCCAGCTTCATGCCTGAATGAGAAATATGCATGATATTCTTTTGGAATTATGTGATCATCTCCCTCCATCTGAGAGAGTCCATGCTTCTATCTGTTGCGTCTCTCTTTCGTTTCTGCAAAGTGTCACAAGCCTTTTCTAGTTTCCTTTTGATTCCTAACTTCCTTCGAGTCTGACTCCTTTGAGTCTCTTTAAGTTTGTTTCTATTTGTTTTGATTACTTCCCATCTGGAATTTTTTTCATCCTTATAAACTTCTTCTATGACATCTTTTGCAAGGATTGTTCATCAAACATATTTCACAAGGGTACCTACCCGGAACAAGAATAATAAGAGAAAACAAGAAATATCTATCTAGAGAAATGTTAGTTCAACTTGTGAAAAAGAACAATAAGCATCTATATCAATAATATTCATATGAAATCGAGTATTCATTGCACCTAGCAATATAAAATCTTTCAAATACTGCCTTCACAATTTGTACTGTAGCAACTATCACCCTTGATATACACAAATTTGAAGCCTAACAATTTAATCAAACCTAGAACCTGAAGCCTCAACTACTATGGAGGATGTGCTTGCTCCTCTGAATGCACTGGATCCAAGATTACATCTTGTACAAGGTCTCTAATAATTTTCCCTCAAACACACTCATGGTTTTCTAGAGGATATAACTTAGATAGCATATACAAGTGCATAACTTTGAAACCTTGTAGCATCATCCAACTTGTCTTATAATATGAAACTAGATACCATCTTGACAAGAAGATATTAGAAACAAAATTAGAAGATTCAATGATTAGAACAAGCTAGAAACTCTAAAATTTCAACTTTGACTATAAAATCAATTTGACCATAAGTCAACCTTTGACTTTGACCAGTGAATATTTGACTTTGACTTTGACTTTGACCAAAAATTCAAACCTGACACTTTTTCTAGTTGAGAGTACCAAGAGGTGCGTTAGGCTAGGGAACACTATGATGTCAAGGAACTAGGTCAAACGTTTCATCATAAGTGCCCGAACACAAGGGTTGGGGTTTGTTGCAGCTGCATAATCAGAAAACCTAGCTGCAGTTGTAACTGGTTCCATAACGAGCTTAGAAAATAACTTCCCAATATATCTTCAAATGATTAGACTTTTTGAAGATAGTGTGGGCCCATAACCTATTAGAAAAAAAAGATGTGCTCATTTTTCCATAGATAGTATAGCAATATTGTCACCCAACCATAGGCACAAAGGCCACCCTCGAGCACCTTAACCTTGACAGACAGAATAATTTTGGAAGTAGACCAATATCCAACCAAGGTAGCACACCTTTCTCTAAGGCTAACGCACCAATAAGAATAACCAAATACCAAGCAGAAATTCCAAACCATAACCAAGAGAAAGTCCAACTAAAAGAAAATATCTCAGTTGTAGCAGATGCAACTGCACTCCCTCTCCAAAATTGCACACCACTAGTCTTATACAGTTGTGAGTGAGTGAGTGTCAAATGAGCTCTAGCGCCCTCTATTTATACTTCTCTATCTCACTTGATTGGGATAACTTTTCTTTCTAGACGCTAATAACTCAATATTAAATACTCTCTTGAGTCGACTTGTCTTCTAGGGTTATTATCCAATGTTTTAGGGTTTCTCTTACTTCCCAGGATATTCTAGTCTTGTCAAAGGTTACATGTGGAGGTTAATACCTCCCATAGCTACCATAATATCAACAACCATAGGGGGAAATGAGATGGAAAATGGAGTTATGGAAATTGATGCCACTATAGGTCAAACTACAAAGTGGAATATGGCTTGGGAACAAGTCTTGAATATGGTTAATGGTTGCCAAATGTTTGAGTACGTGCATAAGATAGTTATACCTTCCCGAGACAAGAGAAGAACAAGTATACAAGAAAAATATTCCAATGGAAAAGAAACTGAATATTTCTATCCTAAATTACAGCAGTAAACAAATGTATATATCAACAATGAAATCAATTAATTACTACATAAATAACCATCAAAATTGTCAACTTATTATTGGAGAATGAAGCACTAAACCAATAGATAAATTCCCAATATTGAAGTAGAAACTTTGACAGTGAAAGAGGGCTGCTAGATAATGTTTTCATAGAATAATTGTAACATCCAAGTGGTTGTAACAAATATTTGCTACAACGCCCGCACGGGTGTAGATGGATTGGCAAGTGCCGTGTAAATGGAAGGAAATTTGTAAAATGAAGTCTCATGTTCGATTCTCACTCGAATTTACTCGTGCGCCATTCTTGCGGGCTGGGTGGTTTCACCTGGGGTTATAGTGGTAGCCGACGAGGATCGACCCCATGTCATGCGAGTACGAGAACCGCCAGTTGTTGATTCCCCCAATACAAAAAAAACAAAAAACAAATATTTGCTACAACAACAAGTTTCAACCATGGAAATTAACAAGCAATCTGACAAAAAATTAACCAATAAGTAGTAGAATGATAATAATGGCTTACACTCAAATTTCCATGGTTGAAATGTAAGTAAAAGTAAGAACTAGAGTATGTTTTGTTGCATCCCTAATGGTTGTATCTTTTGATTGATTGCAACTCAATAACTACTAGGCTAATCAAGATGCTCTAGTGGCTTTAGCAAGCTTAAGACACCAAGAAACGATTCCAACTTGAACAAGATCAATATCTCTCAAAATCACGTTTATCAATGCGAGTAATTTATTTCTCCATTGAAATAAAAGATTAGTACCATGCCAAATGGGTTATGGAGTCTTCTTGTATTAGGTTAGGCCTACTACGTCTCAAGGGGTGTAATCCCTTTTACTCCCTCGAGCAAGTAACCTTAACAAGGTAAAGTCTAGGAGGGTGTAAGCTCTTTTACTCCTCCTAGCAACCTTTGCAATAGTATTTTCAACCAACAACAATGATAAAATGTGGTGGAGGGTATATGGCCTTGTATTCCTCCAAGTATATCTCCAATAACAACCATGGAACAAGAAACAAGAGATAACAATATGTATATTTTTCTTACCAATTCCAAGAACATGCAAGACAAAACCGTAGTTACCAAGAAATTTCATCACCATAGCAAGAGAAAGAGCCTCCAATAGATAGTGCACCACTTTACTCCATAAGACAAATGATAACCATAACATAAGAGAGAGAGAGAGAGAGAGTGATATTTCTCAATAGGGGTGCAAACTTCTCATGTGAGAGAGTTATGTTCAAATGAAATGAAATTGATCCTTATTTATACAAAAATCCTAAAAAGTGTTTGTCCACATAAATTAGGGTAAACCACAAAACAAGGGGTCCATTCTCCCTTTATTTTTACCCTTTACAAAATAATTTTAAATTTAATTTAAAAAATGCACATAAGAAACCCTAAAAGGTGACATCAACCCTCTCTAGGGTGATGTTTTGACACTTTAGCAAGTCGTTGAGCCTCCTAAGGCTCCTTCTTCATGCGCTAGGCTCATCTATGTGATGAAAAAGGTCTTCCTCCTCAAAACATTCCAAGTGTCGATCAAAACAACATTATCAAAACCAAAACCCTATCCCTAGGGTGACGTCAAGCCCTCCAAAGTGACTTTTTATCCTCCAAAGGAAAATCGTTGGGCTTGCAAGGGCTATGTGAGATTCTCCAATGTCTCTTCCTTTGCCTCCAAAGGAAATGTTCTTCTCTTGTACTTCCCCATGATCTGGGCTATGGAATATTTTGACCACCTATTTAGACTAGGTGTCAACGTCATGTACCATGAAGATATGTACCTTGTGGTACGACAAGTTTGAAGACTTATGGCTCAGGAAGGAAATTTTTCCCCCAACACTTCTTTCTATGTACACATAATGTTCGCTCCTTTGCATGGGATAATTTTGTAATATTTTAGCATGGGTCAATTTTTATTTAGTTTCCTAGGACTTTATCATTAGGAAATTCCTTTCATCGAGTGTTTTTTTCCTCGGGTAATTAATCTTGTTTTTCAGCGATTTTAATTACCCTTGAGTTTTTCACTCAACAATCCTCCAAAGTGGTGAAAGGAGTTATAATGATCAATCCAATTGGGTGACTAAGGTTTATAAGTGTTTTAAATTACCATGATAGACATATCATAGAGACTTTTGGAATTCTGTTAGGTTTTGATAGGATTTTTTAATATTTAAAATTTTCCATAAATTGGAAATTTTAATTATTTTTTATGAAAAATGTAAAAAATTGGTCCTTGTGGATTTTTTATAGGGGCGTGAGTACTCAAAAAACAATTCTTATGGCCCCCTACACTCTTGGACCAAGTTTCATCTCAATTCGACAAGTTTTTCTAGGTCATTGTTTATGAGGAGTCCAAGTGAGTCAAAAGTCAACAAATAATTGGCTAAGGTAAAAAAAGCCAAAATTTGTAAAAGTGTCTAAAGTCAAGAAAAGAAGTGGGGAAATGGTTTCTAATGTATTTACTAAGTTGTAAAAATAAAAATCCACTTAGAAGAACCCCCCATGACAAGTTAAAAGGGGTTTCCCCCCTTCACATCTCACCCCTCAAACCCTAACTCACTACCAAAACCCTAAAAGTGTCTCTTCCTTGACTTATTCTCTCTCTCTTGGATGGTTGACACTTGTAACTCATCAAAGAGGGGTCTCTCCTCTCTCCCTCATATAAAATTAATCCCTCCCTCCTCATTTTTACATGAGTTTTTCACAACAACTCTATTATTCCAAAATCTCTCCCCACTCTCTCTCATTCTCTCCAATTTTCTCTTGTGATTTTTGGTGTCATTTGGTAACCTTTATTGGAGTAATAAAATGAATCTTTGGAAGATCTATTGGTGTTATATTGGTGTATTCTTGGTTCTCTTGTATGGTATTTTCTCTTGGTAAGGTAAAATTATAAATTTTGTTTATCTTTGTTCAACATTGTTTTACTTGAAGAACCCTAAGCAAAGTATTTTGCTAGGGATAAATTTGTAGTAGTATTGTTATAGGTTTATGTGATTTTCTTTTATTAGTGTTTGCAAAGTATTTTGTATGTATTTTAAAATATCTCACCTTATTTCCTCATTGTGTAGCAAGGGTTTACATATTTGCAGGGTGTCAAAGCTTGGAGGAGGAACTCTAAAGGCTTCATTCTATTCCATATAATTCTATGTTTTAAATTCAGACTTTTATTTACTTATTTTCTGCTCATATTATCATTCAAATCTTACTAAAAATTTCAAAATTTAAGTTCGTATTTTTTTTGTAAATATTTTTGTACATATGTTGACTCAAAATTAACATTTTGTGGTGATTTTTAGCATTTTCCAGCAAGCTTTGTTTGCTGATTTATGCAGGTTTTCACCATTTAAAAGGAAGGTGCTGCCCAAATTTGGCTACCTCAATATCAACAAAACTTCTATAAGATTTGGTGCAAATCCCCCCCCGGGCCTCTCTCTGACTTTCTAAAACTATTATAAGCAGCCCAAGAGAGTCTCTTGGGATTGAACTTTCTTTTTCTTTAAAAGTTTAAAATCTGTAAATTAATTTTAATTATTTTCCCACACCTTGCATTGTTCTTGGCTCTACCATCCTTGCAAAATCGTGCTAGCTAGGATTAGTTTTTTTTTTTTTCTTCTGATTTTTTCTTTAATTATTTTTTTCCGCCTTTGCCACAAAATCGGAAGGCTTTGTCCTCCACCTTGTGCCAAATTATTGTGGTTAATGTGTTAAAGTTATATATTTTAATTAATCTTTGATTGTCCATGCCTTGCATGTGAGTGGCTATGCCATCCTGCAAAATCATGATGGCTTGTGCTTAAAATTTCACTTGTAAAAAGTCAATAAAATTTACCCCACCTTTGCCCTGTATTCCCTCCCCTTGCTACTTTGTGGATCTTGGGTAATAAGAAAGGGGAAAGGATTGAGTGGATAGTTTAATTAAGCACCCATTTATGTTATTGTTTGGACACTAAAATAAGGTTACTTGCAGAGGCTAGAAGGGGTTGAAGCCGGGGACAGTTTCATGACACTAAGTGTCCTCCTTGTTGAGTGCCCAAGCACTTTGGACTTGACCTATAGAGCTAGGGGAGAACCTTGTTGTTCTTCTTATTGAGCACCCATCATTTCCTCTTGGTTAAGGGATAAATACTTGGGGTAGTCACATAGCTTAGGCTTTCAAATCCTCACATCAAAACCACTAAGTTAAAAAGAAACTAATCCTCACATCAAAACCACTAAGTTAAAAAGAAACTTAAAATTAACTAAAAGAAACCTAAAACACTTGCAATTTTTATTTCAACAATTCATTTTCAAGAATTGTTTTTCGATTTATTTTCTGCAAGTCATTCACATTATTCTTTATTTATTATTCAAGCATTATTTAATTCTTTTGGAAGTAATTGTTTATATGTAAAGTTATTTTGTGAATCATTATGTGGATAAATTTATTCTTTTATTTCAAGTTGTAAATATACCTTTTTGTGAATATTTTTTCAATAAGTGTAATTTAATAATCTTTGGTAACTTGTCTAATTGTTTGTAAAATAAAGGTTTGTTTGTCATTAAAGTATTCCATATTGCATTAATTGATTATCATTGGGTTGGGTGAAAATAATAAAAACTTTAATTAACTCCTAGAAATTTAATAAACCTTCACATAGTTTAATAGGGTCTACCCCCCTTGGATTCCCTAGGAGTTAGTCTAGACAAAAGGAGTCCAGATTGAGGTGACAGTGGGTCTAGATTCAGGTTTGTTCCTCCAAGGACACACAAAATGTATTGGATACTTCTCCACCTTTGTAGGTGTGTATTATGATGACAACATCTTTGGCGTTGTTGTCAGGGATAAGTCTCTTATCCTTGGTTGATTGAAAAAAATTAATTATTTCTTTAAAAAACTAAGTAATAAACTTGTCCCTTAAATTTTATCGTAACTCGGGTTTTGTTATTAGAAATTTCTTAATCTCCAAGTGGATACTCCACTTAATCATTCCTTGAGGTATCCTACCAGAAGCAACCCACAAGGGTTGGTTGATTCTCTTCCTAAACCTGAAAGAGTGTGTAGGAGGAGAATAAATAGACTAGTTCCTCGTAGGCTCCTTGAAATTCTTGGAGAAGAATCATTCTATGATATACATCTCTTGTTTGTACATAATAATCCTACAACAAATATGGGTGATCCATTGAGTCCATTTAATTTTGATAATATTCAAGGTTATCCTCATCCTATTCCTAACAAAGCTATTGAGAAATTGCATGCTTTTCAGAGAAACAATGTTTTCAGTGCCAAGACTCACATCCTGAATTTCAACATGTGCATCCTAAAATGGTGTAATGGTCACAATTATGAATATGTGAAGATGAGTCTTTTTGTGTATTCTCTAGAAGGAGATGCAATAGAATGGTTCTCAGAACAAGATCCTAACAAATTCAACACTTTAGCAGAAATCACAAAAGACTTCAATGAAAGATGAGGTGATCAGAAGGAAGACCTTCATTTATTGGTTTCCCCTAACTCCAGTAAAAAGAAGGAAAATGAAACAATGGATAAATTCAATAAAATATTTAATGACTTGGTTAAGAGCCTCCCTCAAACTATTAACCCTCTTGATGCTTCAATCTTAATTCATTGTATGGAAGCCTTTGAAGGAGAAATTAGATATCAATTAATGGACAAAGAGCCAACAACTCTGAAGGATGCACAAAAGCATGTCATCAAAATAGATAAAAATATGCAATATGCTAGGAAGTCAAATATTTGTGGTTTCTCAAGGGGAACTTCTTCCAAAACCAATGAGGAGAAGAAGAATAAATTTGAAAATAAAGAATCTTTTGATGATGGCATCAAGGAATTCACCCAATTAATTAAGAAAATGGAGATTAACCAGGCTAGTCAAATGAGAGAACATGTTAATCAAATGGCAGTCATGCAAAATAGGTTGGTGGCCATGGAAAGGGCCCAAGCTAATAGACCCCATCATAGATCAAATTATAAGTGGTCAAAGAAACCTACACCTCAAGAGGAAGGGCCCGTAAATCCATTTGAGTCTACTAACTTGGTTAATCATCAATTTATCCCATATTGTAGACCTTGTGGGAAATTTCATGAAGAATCAACTTGCCAAATCTTTCTTAAAAATTGTGATGAAGGAAAGTCCTCTAAATCAAAAAAATGAGAAGTTAATATGTTTAGTCATGAATATAATGTGGGCATGAATGAATGGATGGAATTAATGGAGCATAATAGGGAGGTAAATTGCATGAATGAAGTTGTGGAAAAAGTGACAAAAACTTTTGGTCCTAAACCTACTCCCAAGAAAGTATTAGAAATGGCTAGATATAGAGGTTTCACTTATCAAAGAGATGGGACCAAAAATCAAGATAGGCCACAAGCAAGTGTTCCCAAGACACCTCCTCTCACTCCTAAATCAATTGTTCSTACAAATTTAGAATTAAATATTGACTTAGGAGAGTGGTTGAATAATGCAAAAATATTGGTCCATGTGGCATAAATTATGAAGATTCCATCTCAAAAGGGGAAATTGCTCAAATATATAGAACATCCTCCTTAAGGTAATGGTGGCAGGCCACAGGTTGTAGCTTACGCGGATGCACTTGTGATTTTGAAAAATTGGGATAGGGTAAATGAAAAGAATCAATTGTTTTTTCTTTCTCTACTTATGAATGATTATCTCCTTCACAATTACATGCTTGATTCTGGAGCAAGTTCAAATGTCATGACTAATAAAGTAATGGAACAATTAAATTTAAGGATTTCAAGGCTTTATCATAACATTTGTGCCATCGATAGTAAAACAATTGAAGTGTTGAAATATTGTAACTGCAAAGAGTATTCTATTTATTATTGAGTCATTATTAATTAGAACAATCCCATTTTGTGGATTGATCTTGTCGGGATTTGTAAATGACCAAATCCCCTTTTGTGGATTGGTAAAACCCTAATTATATCATGCTAATTAAGAAGTCGGCCCCCAAGCCTAATTAAAGTGGTTTTAGCCACTAAGTGAAGAGGTCAGCCCTGCCTAGTGAAGAGACACCTCCTTAGTGTCTGCTAGCTAGTATAAATAAGAGAGGCTAGTGCCTCATTATCTCACTCACTTAGCTCAATAAACTAGTGTGCAAGTTTGAAGGAAGTTGCAGTTGCCAGTTGCCAGAAGAAGGAAGAGAGAGGCACATTTCTCAGTGTAGGATATTCTCTAGTGTTTTGGTTTATTATTTAGGCATTGTATTGGCTATCTATATTAAGAAAGTTTTTGTTGTGTTTTCTCCCCCATGAGGGTTTCCCAAGATAAATGTTGTGTATCTTGTGATTGTGTTTCTCTCATTGATCCTGCATATTTTATTATTGTCTAGTAAATTGAAAACAAACTTAATAGTTTCTCTAAAATAAACATGGTATCAGAGCTAAGCTAAAGAGAGCACCTGTCACTGGATAAGAAAAAATATCATTGTTGTCGTACAAGAAGATTAGGGATTTTTTTTTAAGAGGAAATTCATCCTAAAAACCTCTAGGGAAGTGCACCCTAGCCCAGTGAATGCATTGGAAGCTTGAGCACACCTTTTCAGTGGACAAAACTTCTATAAAGTGAAACCCTAGTTTTCACTGGTACAAGAAAACCAGAAAACCAGGAAACCAGAACCAGTACCAGAAGTACTAGTCCAGGTTTGTGCAAGCTCAATTTCAAGGGGTAAAATTTGGATTTTCATAAAACTGACTCCACCAAGCTACTCACCTTAGCCAAGCACACCTCCTGGTAAATTCATATCTAAAATCTTAGCACTTTCATTTTTTGGTCATTTTCCCAGCTCCAGGTCAAGATGTCTACAAGCACCAAGATTGTTGACAAGTTGGAAGGTGTGGATAAATTTTGTGCCTGGAATTATAGGATTGAACTCACTCTTGAAGAGAATTACCTAGAAATATTCATCAAATAAATGTACCAGAACTCACAGATTCTACACCTAAAGAAAAGTACCAAAAGCACATTGTTAGGGCCAAAAGAATCATTGAAGACTCTATCAAAGATCACTTGATCCCTCAAGTGGCATCTAATAATACCCCAAAATAAATGTTTTATTCTCTAACCATATTGTATGAAGGAAGAAACATTAACCATAAGATGAACTTGAGAACTCAACTCAAGAATAGAAAGATGCAGAAAGGAGAAACAATTCATGAATATTTCTCTAGAATCTGTCAATTCAAGGAACAACTAGAAGAAATTGGAGATACCCTAGATGAATATGAAATCATAATTACATCTCTTAATAGTCTCACAATACCTTGGTATGCATTCATCCAAACCATTTGTGACAGAAAGGAGAAACTACAATTTGACAGTCTTGGGGAAGAATGTGTTCAAGAAGAAGCAAGAGTAGCTAACCAAGAAGTAGTACTATTAAGGGATGAAGATAAATCCCTAACTTCTCATGCCAAAGGAGGAATTATAAGGTCTCACTTCAAGAAGGAGACCCATCTACATAAGTAATATCACTCACCAAATAGATTCATCCATAAAGAATCTCACCCTCCAAGGAGATTCCATAAGTTTTAGAAAGGTCAAAGAAGAGAAAAGGATTTCTCATCATACCAGTGTTATCATTGTGATAAGATGGGACATATTGCTAAGAATTTTCCAGCGAGAAGAGAAGAATACAAGAAGAGAAATAAAAAAAGACACCATGCCCATGCAATTGAAGATGATGATCCACCCACAAAGATGATTAAAGAAAAGATTGAAGACTATGTCTTAATCTCTGCCCTCTCAGGATTAGTGTCACCTAGTAAGGACACTTGGATCATAGATAGTGGTGCTTCCAATCACATGACAGGTCAGAGAGGCATTCTCTCTAGCCTTACAGAAAATAACTTTCGCAGAAGTTACACTTGGAGATGATTAACAGTACCCCATCAAAGGAGTGGGAGAGTCCAATTACAAACTTGATTCAGGAACCCCATTGAAGATGAAGGATGTACTATATGTGCCAGGTTTGACAAAGAACTTACTTTCTATCTTAGCTTTAGATAAGAAAGGTTTCAGGGTTGCATTCATATATGGAGACGTCCTTATGTGGCCTAATGGAAAAACCATGGAAGATGCAATTGTTATTGGAATAGAAGAAGGTGGCTTGTACAAATTAAAAGTTCACTCAGATGCAGCCTTGATTCACTCCACTGAGAGTCTGTGTGAACTTTGGCATAGAAGACTAGCACACATCAAATACAAGGCCTTACCATATGTAAGTAAGGAAATTACATGTCTACCAGATTTCAAGGTTGACCATGAAGGTGTGTGCAAGGGATGTGCACAAGGAAAGAACATCAAGAATCCTTTCCAAAAGAGAGATAGTAAAGCAGAATGAGTCTTGGAGCTCATCCACTCATATTTATGTGTTCAAATTCCATCCACCTCTCTTAGTGGGTATGTATACTATGTATCATTTATTGATGACTATTCTTGCAAGACTTGGGTTTACTTCTTGAAATCAAAACATGAAGTGCTTGGTAAATTCAAGGAATTCAAAGCCTTGATAAAGAATCTCTTTGAAAGAAAAATCAAGATACTCAGGTCAGATAATGGAGGATAATACACCTCAAAAGAGCTTTTAAGATTTTGCAAATATGTCGGGATTAAGAGGGAGCTCACCACTCCCTACAATTCTCAGAAAAATGGTGTAGAAAAAATAAAGAACATAACTATAATGGAAGCAGTGAATACCATGATCCATGATCAAGATCTTTCAATGCACATATGGGAAGAAGCACCAAGAACAACCATGTATGTACAAAACAAATTATCCCATAGTGCACTTGGGTTCAAAACCCCCGAATAAATGTTCTCCGGAAAGAAGCCAGAAGTAAATCATCTCAAAATATTTGGTTGTCTAATGCTTGTACACATTTCGAAAGAGAAGAGAGCCAAGATGGACCCTTAAGGAAAGAAGGGAATATTTTTTGGATACTGTGAGGTCTCTAAAGACTTTGTAATTTACATACCAGGTTACCATCATATTGAGATCAACAAAGATGTAACCTTTGATGAGGATGAAAAACTCAAGAAATCAAGGATATGCTAGCTTGAAGAGGTATATGAAGAAGAACATGTAGCTCCCAGAGTTGTAGAAATAGTGAGGGAAGTCACAGGTTACCCTGATGAGGAGATTCTAGAATATCATGAAATGATATAATCTCAAGAACCTCCTCAAATGACAATCTCTCACAAGAGAAATCCAACTTGGGTGAGGGAACTAATTCAAGATGGAGATAAGTATGGTGCCCAGAAGGAACCATGAGAAAACTCAAGAAACCTAAGCCATTCTCTAGTTATATAGCTTTGATGTGTGATCTCATAGAGAAGGAGCCTACTTGCTTTGAAAAATCCATTCAGAATAAAGAATGGGCAGATTCCATGACAAAATAATACCAATCAATTATAAAGAATGATGTATGGGAAGTAGTTCCCAGAACGAAGAGCAAAGATGTGGTATCTTCCAAATGGATATACAAGATAAAACATGTTCTTGATGGAAGTAATGAGAAATATAAAGCAAGGTTTGTATTTCATGGCTTTTCTCAAAAGGAAGGCATTGAATATGAAGAGACAGTTGCTCGTGTAGCCAAATACACTTCTATCAAAACCATCATATCCCTTGAAGCTAAGATGAAGCGGAAGTTACACCAGATGGATGTGAAAACAACCTTCTTGAATGGTGTCATTGAAGAAGAAGTGTATATATAACAACCTCAAGGCTTTGAAGTTGAAGACATAAATACACATGTCTACAAGCTGAAGAAGGCTCTATACGGATTGAAGAAAGATCCTAGATCTTGGTATGGAAGAATTGACAGTTTCCTGATGAGCTTGGGATTTACCAAGAGTAAAGTTGATTCTAACATTTACGTCAAGGTTATGAATGATGATCCATTTATATTTTTGTTGTATGTGGATGACTTATTATTATTTGGAAAAGAAAACATCATCACCGATTGTAAGAATAATCACACTATAGAATTTGAGATGAAATACCTAGGCCTAATGCACTATTTCTTAGGTCTTGAGGTTTGGCAGAGCCTAGAAAATATCTTCCTTAACCAAGGGAAATATTCAGTTGAAATACAGAAGAGGTTTGATATGATGGAGTGTAAATCCATGAATACACCCATAGAAACAAAGTTGAAACTCCTAGTTGATACTTCGTCAATATTGGTTGATGTTATGTTGTACATACATATCATTGGATCGTTGATGTATCTCACAAACTCTAGGCCATATATATGTTGTTTTTTTAACACCTTGAGTCAGTATCTAGTAGAGCCTAGACGTGTTCACCTTGTTGTTGCAAAACATGTGATGAGATACCTTAAGGGTACATTAGACTTTGATCTCTGCTACAATGGAGATCAAGACTTCATACTGATTGGTTATACCGATTTAGATTGGGCTAGAAGTGTTTCTGATAGAAATAGCACTTCAAGATGTTGTTTCAGTCTGGGGTTAGCCATGACTTCATGGAAGAGTAGAAAACAATCTAGTATTTCTCTTAGCACAACAGAAGTGGACTACATTGTTGCATGTTCCGCCAGTTGTGAAGCCATATGGATACAGAAGTTGTCGATAGGTATTTTTTATCTGGAGATGGAAGCAATTGTGATTCTATGTGATAACCAGAGTTGCATAAATATTACAAAGAACCTTGTGTTCCATGACAAGTCGAAGCACATATAAATTTGGTATCACTAGATTCATGATATGGTGAAGAGGGGAGCCATAAATCTCCAATATGTTGGCACAGATGAGCAGGTTGCATATGTGTTGACCAAGCCCCTATCTCGTGTAAAGTTTGAGCACTTTCAAGAAAAGATTGGTATAGTCTGAAAGGACCTCCCTCGAAAGGGGGAGTGATGTTGATGATATTATGGTATCTTTACCAATAGTGGGTAGCTCAATTAGGATTTCATATCCTAGGGGACTGATCATCCTTGGATAGATCCTGAAGGTCTGGAAAGGATGGTCTAGCAGAGTACATGTGCATGTATATGCTATCTATGTTCAGTAGTGGTAGCTCCATTAGGATTTTTACAATCCTAGGGAATCTTATGATTCCTGGGCATATCTCGAAGGTCCGGTGAGGATGGTCTATCAAAGTACCACATGGTAGATCCGTTAGGATTTTACATCCTAGGGAATCTTATGATTTCTGGGCAGCTCCTTAGGGACTGTCAGAGTACCACAAAATGTTGTTGATACACCTACCTCATTTTGTTTCCCCATGATTATGATGATGATGATGTTCCATCCTTCGTGTTGTGATAATTTTGTTACTCTAGCCTGTGTGTTATGATGTTTTTGTTGCTCCAGCCTTTGTGCTATGATGATTATGTTGTTGATGATGTTGTTATTGATGATGATGATGATGATGATGATGATGATGATGTATTAGTTTTATACTAATTGATGTTGATGCAGATTATTATGATGCTACTCCAGCTCCATGATGTGAATGATGATGAGAAAAACTTATGATGATCTATATATATGTCAGCCAATGTTCCATATGTTGTTGATGTTGTTTCCCTCTCTCTCTCTCTCCCTCCTGATGATGTTGTATAATACCCTTCTTGTTAAGGGGGGGTATTGAAATATTGTAACTGCAAAGAGTATTATATTTATTATTGAGTCATTATTAATTATATCAATCCCTTTTTGTGGATTGATCATGTCGGGTTTTATAAATGACCAAATCCCCTTTTGTGGATTGGTCAAACCCTAATTATATCATTCTAATTAAGAAGTTGGTCCCCTGGCCTAATTAAAGTGGTTTTAGCCAGTAAGTGAAGCGATCATCCCTTCCCAATGAAGAGACACCTCCCATCGCCTGCTAGCCAATATAAATAAGAGAGGCTAGCACCTCATTAGTTGACCCAGTCAGCTCACTCATCTAGTGCGCAAGTTTGAAGGAAGTTGCAGTTGCCATTTTCCAAAAGAAGGAAGAGAGAGGCAAATTGCTCAGTGTTGGATATTCTCTAGTTTTTTGGTTTATTGTCTTGACATTGTATTGGCTATCTATATTAAGGAA
This sequence comes from Picea engelmannii, assembly GCA_009831015.1. Taxonomy (NCBI): domain Eukaryota; kingdom Viridiplantae; phylum Streptophyta; class Pinopsida; order Pinales; family Pinaceae; genus Picea; species Picea engelmannii. The sequence goes on along the minus strand of ML779835.1, from coordinate 561,649 downwards.
GTTTTTGTTGGGTTTTTTCCCCCACGAAGGTTTCCTAGGATAAATGTTGTGTATCTTGTGATTGTGTTTCTCTCAATGATCTTGCATATGTTATTATTGTCTAGTAAATTGAAAAGAAACTTAATAGATTCTCTAAAATTAACATGAAGTGCATGGTTTGATAAAGGGCTTACAAGTTCATTTGGATGCCTTCCCTAGTATTCAAATAGAAATGGACATAGTGGTGATTGATGTGCCCGACGCTTAGGGTATGTTACTCTCAAGGAAAACAATTGAAGATTTTGGGGGTAGTATACAAATGGATTTAACTTATGCCACCATTCCCACTCCTGATGCGGCCATGTTTATATTAAACAAAGGATTGGAAAGAAAATACCATGTTGAAGATCCTAAGAAACCCATAAACGAGTTTGTATAATGTGAACTAGAGATGGGATGTTATGAGATACCATCTAATTTTATATAACATGTCAAGGAGAAACTTATGAATGAACTCCCAAGTGTTTGTTATGTTTGGGATGCCATGGATTGTTTTGATTATTATTCATTCTTTTCATACATGTACTTATGTTGGTTACTGGTGAGAACTTTGTTTTGTAGATTCTGAGGTTCTCGCATGCTCTCCTTCCCAAAGATAAAGCGCACATCCCCATGTAGAGCCAGATGTTGATCACCTATTTCTACTAGGTTCCAACGTCATGTACCATGAAGATATGTACCTTGTGGTACGACAAGTTTGAAGACTTATAGCTCAACAGGACAATTCCCCCCCCAACACTTATTTATGTGTACACGTAATGTTCGCTCCCCTGCATGGGATAATTTTGTAATATGTTAGCACAGGTAAATTTATATTTAGTTTCCTAGAACTTTATCATTATGGAAGTCCTTTCTTCAAGTGTTTTTTTTCCTCAGGTAATTAATCTTTCTTTTCAGCGATTTTAATTACCCTTGAGTTTTTCACTCAATAATCCTCTAAAGTGGTGAAAGGCATTCTAATGATCGAGCACATTTGGTGACTAAGGTTTAAAAATGTTTTAAATTACCATGCTAGACAGCGCATAGAGTCTTTCAAATTTTGTTAGGTTTTGATAGGATTTTTTAATAATTAAATTTTTCCATAAATTGGAAATTTTAATTATTTTTGAGGAAAAATGGAAAAGTTTGATCCTTGTGGATTTTGTATAGGGGTGTGAGTACTCAAAAAAAATGGATTAGGACCCCCTACACCCTTGGACAATGTTTCAACTCATTTCGACAAGTTTTTCTAGATCATTGCCCATGAGAAGTGAAATTCAGTCAAAAGTCAGCAAATAATTGGCTAAGGTAAAAAAAGCTAAAAATTATAAAAGTGTCTAAAGTAAAGAAAAGAAGTGGGGAAATGTTTTCTAATGTATTTCCTAAGTTGGAAAATAAAAAATACACTTAGAATAACCCCCCATGGCAAGTCAAAAGGGGTTTTCCCCATTCACATATCACCCCTCAAACCCTAACTCACTACCAAAACCCTAAAAGTGCCTCTTCCTTGACTTGTTCTCTCTCTCTTGGATGGGTGACACTTGTAACTCATCCAAGAGGGGTATCTCCTCTTTCCCTCATATAAAAGCAATCCCTCCCTCCTCATTTTGACATGAGTTTTTCACAACTCTATTATGCCAAAATCTCTCCCCACTCTCTCTCATTCTCTACCATTTTCTCTTGTGACTTTTGGTGCCATTTGGTAACCTTTCTTGGAGTAATAAAGTGAAGCTTTGGAGGATCTCTTGGTGTTCTTTGGTGTTCTCTTGGTGTATTATTGGTTCTCTTCTATGGTATTTTCTCTTGGTAAGGTAAAATTATAGATTTTGTTTATCTTTGTTCCACATTGTTTTACTTGAAGAACCCTAAGCAAAGTATTTTCCTAGGGATAAATATATAGTATTTTTGCTATAGGTTTATGTGATTTTTTTTATTATTGTTTGCAAAGTTTTGTGTAGGCCTTTAGAAGATCTAACATTCCTGTCTCATTGTGTAGCAAGGGTTTACAGATTTTAAGGTTGCCAAAGCTTGGAGGAGGAACTCCAAAGGCTTCATTATATTCCATATAATTTTATGTTTTACGTTCAACCTTCTATTTACTTATTTTCTACTCATATTATTATTCAAATCTTGATAAAAAAATTCAATATTTAAGTTCATATTTTTTTTGTAAATATTTTATGCACATATGCTAACTCAAAATTAACATTTTGTGGTGATTTTTAGCATTTTCCAGCAAGCTTTGTTTGTTGATTTATGTAGGTTTTCACCATTTAAAAGGAAGGTGCTACCCAAATTTCACTACCTAAAGCTCAAGAAAAGTTCGATAAGATTTGGTACAAACCCCCCTCTCTCTCTCTCACTTTCTAAAACTATTGTAAGCAGCCCAAGAGAGTCTTTTGGGCTTTCACTTTCTTTTTCTTTCAAAGTTTAAAATCCGTAAATTAATTTTAATTGTTTTCCCTCACCTTGCATTGTGCTTGGCTCTGCAATCCTTGCAAAATAGTGTTGGCTAGGATTAGAAGTTTTTTCGGATTTTTTCTTTAATTAAGTTTTTCCACCTTTGCCACAAAATTGAAAGGCTTTGTCCTCCACCTTGTGCCAAAGAAGTGTGTTTAATATGTTTAAGTTATTTATTTTAATTAATCTTTGATTGTCCACACTTTGCATGTGAGTTGCTATGCCATTCTACAAAATCGTGTTGGATTGTGCTTAAAATTTCACTTGCGCAAAGTAAATAAAATTTATCCCGCATTTGCCCCGTATTCCCTCCCCTTGCCACTTTGTGGATCTTGGGTAATAAGAAAGAGAAAAGGGTTGAGTGGATAGTTTAATTAGGCACCCATTTATGTTATTGTTTGGCCATTAAAATAAGGTGACTTGCAGAGGCTAGAATGGGTTGAAGCCATTGACAGTTTCACATCATGAAGTGTCCTCCTTTTTGAGAACCCGAGCACTTTGGACTTGACCTGCAGAGATAGGGGAGAATCTTGTTGTTTTTCTTATTGAGCACCCAACATTTCATATTGGATAAGGGATAATGACTTGTGGTAGTCACATAGATTAGGATTGCAACTCCTCACATCTAAACCACTAAGTTAAAAAGAAACTTAAAATTAACTAAAAGCAACCTAAAACACTTGCAATTTTTATTTCAACAATTCATTTTCAAGAATTTTCTTTCCATTTATTTTCTGGAAGTCATTCACATTATTCTTTATTTATTATTCAAGCATTCTTTAATTATTTGGGAAGTAATTGTTTATATGTAAAGTTATTTTGTGAATAATTGTGTGGATAAATTTATTCTTTTTTTTCAAGTTGTAAAGATACATTTTTTGTGAATATTTGTTCCATAAGTAGAATTTAATAATCTTTAGGCACTGTTCTAATTGTTTGTAAAATAAAGGTTTTCTTGTCATTAAAATATTTTATATTGCATTGATTGATTTTCATTGGGTTGGGTAACACTAATAAACAATTTAATTAACTCTTAGAACTTTAATAAACCTTCATGTAGTTTAATAGGTTCTACCCCCCTTGGCTTCCCTAAGAGTGAGCCTAGACGGAAGAAGTCCAAATTGAGGTGACAGTGGGTCTAGATTCAGGTTTGTTCCTCCAAGGACACACCAAGTGGGTTGCAGAATTCTCCACGTTTATAGGCTTGTATTAGGATGGAAACAACATTCAATTGTTGGGCTTCCTGCCACAATCAAGACCCAAGTTGGGCTTGTTCCTCCAAAATGTCGATCAAAAAAGTCATGCTAAGACAAACAAGTGCACCCTCCAAGGATCTCAATTCAAAGCATCATGGAAAGTAAAATCACATTTAATATAAGAGCCACCTAAACATGTGCATGAAAAGCCACCTTATCAAATTAAGCAAGTGCTCAAATACCCTATACAATTTGCCAAGTTTAGGTATGGGAGGGTTGACAAGGTGACCCATTGGGTGAATCAGTCCTAAATCATTCAAGGAGTGCTTCTTAAGTGGAAACCTCCCTAATTCGTGTTGACAAGATTAGGTGGATGGGGGTAAGACATTTGGGCATGGGGTTCATGGCATACAAGGGTTCATATTGTCACATTTATGGGTGCCTTTGTAGAGGGTGTGTTGCACTTTTGTTTTCAATGCATCCTATTTCCAATCCCACTTATTGTCATTTGTTATTTAATATGTTTCCAGGTTGAAGCCAAGGTGGGAATTCTACCTAAGCATGAAAAACATTTCCAACCTTGACTCTACTCCAGTCACATTATGCTTCCCCAAGTTGAATACAATGTGTGGGACTTCTGCCTAAGCATGAAAAACATTTCCCACGCATGCTCTACCTTGGTTGGCATTTTTATATTTTTAGTTTTCACAGGTCTTGTCAGTTTCTTATGAGAGACATTTCATTGTCCTCGGGATCCTTGGGAGAGCATCTAGAAGGTTTATGATTGGATTTTATATTTTTCCAGCTACAAACCTTTAGGCCTTAAACCCCTTCTTCCCATGAAATGAGGTACAGTCCCTTCTTGGATCAATACACCTGAAAATACCAAAAGATAAGGAGACGAATAAGGGGTCAAGTGATAAAAAATATTAATTATGATTGGGAATGGAACGATGACTTGTCAAGGAGACCTCCTAGTAGAAAACCCATCCCTAAGGGTGACCACTTACTAGGGTGCAATGTCAAACACCAAGGTGAAATAGGGAAATTAGCATAACTTCCAAGAAAACATTCTATAATCAAAACCAGATTTAAATCCACATACTCAAATGCCTAAAACATTAAAATGACACTTACCACAATACATGACTTCTACCTCATGGATAAATACCCATCATCTTATGAAAGCAAGCTGATGTGGGGGATGTCATCTTCATGAATCTAGGAACTAAGGTGGTGAAGCGGGTCTCTATCTGTGCATGTGGACATTATCGGTCATCTATCTCTCAGTACTCCATGTCTGCAAACTGAGGACCTCAAGACATCATATCCTTATCTATGCCTAAAAATTGGGGATAACATATGGATCTTACTCAGGGAAAAGTACTCACCATAGAGTGCATGAGAACCTTAACATCTCCTAGTTGAACATGTGCCTACACTGAAACATGAAAACGTAAAATCTAGGGTGGTTCTATCACCCTTTGTCCATATATATCATAAATCAAAATCTCAAAAATGACAACTAATCTAGAAAAGAAAATTTTTCATTTTTCATATAATGCGATAAGAGAGAAGCATGTAAAAAATGCAAGTAGAGAAAAATGAAATGCATCTAAACTACCATGATAAAGCAAGACACAAAATGCAAGAAAGAAATATGACCTACCTACTTACCTGGGGCCTGGGCCTTGAAGAAGTCGTGTACCTTGAATGTAGGATTGGAGGAGATCCCCATCCACTAGTAATGGCATATTTCTCCCGTCCAAAGCTGACAAGTAGTATTTTTCATTATCAGACTTCTTCTTGATGAAGTAAAATCCATGCCAAGAGTTGTCATTCTTCTTATCATATTTGGGTTTTCCCTTCCTCTTATCCCACATGAATGCAATACTTCCTTCACTGTAGTTGATGTAAGGTATATTCTCGATGTAGGGGTACAAAGGCAGCTTTGTATTGACTGCATCTTTAATATCCTTCCGATGTTCTTTATCCCCTTCATCTGCTTCTTTCTTCAATATCTTGATGGACCCTGGTTGTTTCCCTTGGAATTTTCCAAGTTTATCTTTGTAATCATTCGTCCTTAGAAGTAGCACATCTATGCAGTATTCCTGCTTACAAGGTAGGTCTCGTGGATCATACTCAATGGTATTTGGAATCTCATCAAAATAATCCTCACTAATATAATCAGGGTCATTCAATCCAATACATGTTTCTTGGACACCTCCTAGTTATAGAGGCTCTCGAAGGTACCATATCCCATAGTAATGTGTGCATGAGTGAGGTCCATGCTGAGAAACCCACCAAGAGTGGTTTCCCAACTCCTTGATAAGAGTATACCCCAAACGTCTAGAACATCAAACATGACTATGTTCATGATAAGGCCAATGTGAGGGAAAACTTCCAAGTATACTTCCATGTCTTGTATGAGACCATAAACCTTCACCTTATTGGAATCAATGCCACAAACATTTCCATATGGGTGATTTGTTTTCAAAACAAGTTGTTTCATGACCTTCAAAGACATTACATTTGTCAAGGCTCTAGAATATAGAATGCAATTTTTCAATTGGAGACCATTTACACCAAGAGATATGTAAAAGGGAGGGTTGGTATCCCTCTGTCATCCATGGTACATGGTGTTTAAGATCACAAGAGGATATTATTCCTCATTTGGAACCTTCAATGCCTTCAACAACTCTCTTCTGAAAGAATGAATCTTGCACATATCCACCACATGAACTGACATATTCATCTTTCCAATCATGGTTGGGACATCTATATTCAATTGAATCTCTTCTTCCTATGTCTGTTTTGGAGTCAATTCTTAAACTTGAGGTAGGGATAGTGGGAGAACTTTCTTTTCTGTCTAGGGATCCATTGCTTTTGTTGAAGTGAAGCTTGATTTGTTGGCTGAGATGTTTTTTCTCTTTTGAAAATTGTGGAGGAAAGATAAGAATTTTATTTCTCCGTGCATAGATCAAGATCTCCCTTTTCTTTAGTTATTTCCTCTGCTCTTCATTCAATTGATTAAGAACTCTGAGTCATCCTTATCTGATCAATATGTTCTCATATAATACCTGTGGGTCTATCATAATATTCATCCTGAAAGGAAAAGATTGTATCCATGAAATTGATATTGTCATGAGACTCTTCTTCTCATCTTGGACACTCTTCCTCTGGGTGAGGTTCTCGCCAAGAAGAGAACCATGGTAATTCCTCCAAGTTCACCATCCCAACAGGATTCAGTGTGTCATGAGCCTTTGCAACTTGTTGAAGATTTTACTTCCAACCCATAGGTTCTTTCTTGAAAAATGGATGTCTGGGAATAGAATGATTTATTTCGAAAGTTGTCAACCAACTCATAACTTGATTTTGAGTCTATACAAACTAAGTATTCATCTTATCAAGATTTTGAGCTATGAGAGAAATTGGATCTAGTGAACTTTTGTAGTTGTATTTTCCTTTTTTTTTTTTTTGGAACGAGGATACTGAAAAGGATCAAACGTGGAGCACATAATATTCTCTTCAATTTCTACGCTATACTCCTTAGATTCTTCCAAAGTGCGGGGTTTCTTGTCCCTCGGGATGAAACCAAATTTCCCTTCAAAGGAATTGATATAAAGGATATGAGTAGCTACTACAGTAGGGTGCAAATACTAAGGGATTTCGTTGTGCATTTTTTCAAATGTGGTATCAAACTCACTAATTGTTTTGTTCTCCTTTTTCTTTATCTAGTTGAACTGGCTCATTGGAATATTGTTGTCTTTCTTCAGTGACCACCTGCTTTTGAACAACTTAACAAAGTCTCTGTAAGTGGTAAGGTGATCGTCTGGTAATCTTTCAAACCACCTTTGGACATCTTCAGTTAGAGATGTTGCTAGCAATTTCATTACAATATCCTCATGTTCCACTCCTTCATTTTGCATGTCTCAACCGATGGCGTGTAGATTTTTTCTACAGTCATTACATTGTTCCCAACAAAATTTGGCAACCATTTGTTGATTTCATTAGGCATGGTATTGGGATATCTAGTGATGGATACCATGTTCAATGGCCTATAGAGGCCCTTTTCCCAAGGATGAGCCATTGGTGTAAGTGGGAGATTATCGTGAAAGAGTTGTTTGACAACGGGGGAATGTAGAGGAGGCCTTCTTTGGTAATTTTTGGAAGGTTTGAATATTCCAACGGGAAGGGTTTTTCTGGATGAAGGATTTTGGGAAGGTGGAGTTGATAGATGATTCTTATCTCATCACAAAACTAAATGGAAAGGAAACTTTCCTCGAGTGGATTCACCAGGAAAACTAGAGAAAGACTTTGGGATATTTTTCCAAAGTGTCATTAGGGCACAAAAGAGTATTCAAAATCCTCCCCGACAATGATGGAAAATTTTTATCACACAACTGTAGGTTTGGCAAAGCCTGACCCAATCCACAAGATGGAAATAACTGTGGAAGAGTCTACCCACTATCACCTTAGATAGACCCTCCCCTTGCTTTAATGAAGGAGACAATCTACACAAGGGGGAAATCCTGAGTGACCCTAGGGGGAAAGGAGATGGAAAATGGAGTTATGGAAGGTGATTCCCCTATAGGTCAAACTACAAAGTGGAATATGGCTTGGGAATACGTCTTGAACATGGTTAATGGTTTCCAAATTCTTGAGTACTTGGAGAAGATAGGTATACCTTCTCGAGACAAGAGAAGAAATAGTATACAAGGACAATATTCCAATGGAAAATCAAGTGAATCTTGTTGTCCTAAATGGAAACAGTAAAAAAATGTGTATATCAACAATGAAATCAATTAATTACTATCGAAATAACCATCAAAATTGTCAAATAATTATTGGAGAATGAAGCACTAAACCAATAGATAAAATTCAAATACTCAAGCACAAACTTTGACAGTGAAAGAGGGTTGTTAGATATTTTTTTCGGAGAATAATTGTAACAACCAAGTAGTTGTAGAAAATATTTTCTATAGCAACAAGTTTCAACCATGAAAATTAGCAAGCAATCTGAGAAAAAATTAACCAATAAGTAGTAGAATGATAATAGTGGCTTACAAGCAAATTTCCACAGTTCATATGTACGTAAAAGTAAGAAATAGAGTATGTTTTTCTGCAGCTCTAATGGTTGTAGCCTTTGATTGATTGTAACTCAAGAAATACTAGGATAATCAAGACACGTTAATGGATTTAACAAGCTTAAGACACCAAGAAAATATTCCAACTTGAACAAGATCAATATCTCTCAAAATCATGTTTACCAATGCATGCAATTTATTTCTCCAATGCAATAAATGATTAGTGCCTTTCCAAATGGGTTATGGAGTATTCGTGTATTAGGTTAGGCCTACTACTTCTCAACAGGTATAATCCCTTTTACTCCCTTGATAAAGTAACCCTAACAAGGTAAAGTCTAGGAGGGTGTAAGTCATTTTACTCCTAGAAACCTTTGTAACAACCTTTTTAACCAACAAAAATTATAAAACTTGATAGAGGGTATATGCCCTTATATTCCTCTAAGGATATAGCCAATAAAAACCATGGAACAAGAAAGAATAGCTAACAAAATGTAGATTTTCCTTACAATTCCAAGAGCATGGAAGACAAAACCCTAGTTATTAAGAAATTTCATCACCATATCAAGAGAAAGATCCTCCAAGAGATATCACACCACTTTACTCCACAATACAAATCATAACCATATCATAAGAGAGAGAGTGTGTGATATTTCCCAAGAGGGGTGCAAATTTCATCCAAGTAGATCTTCTAGTGTGAGAGAGTTATGTTCAAATGAAATGAAATTGATCCTTATTTATAAAAAAACTCCTAAAAAGTGTTTATCCACATAAATTAGGGTAAACCACAAAATAAGGGAGCCATTCTCTCTTTATTTTTCCCCTTTACAAAATAATTTTAAATTTAATTTAAAAAATCCACATAAGAAACCCTAAGAGGTGACATCAATCCTCTCTAGGGTGACATTTTGACACTTTAGAAAGTCGTTGAGAAAAGGGATGAGGTCGTTGGGCCTCCTAAGGCTTCTTCTTCATGCACTAGGCTCATCTCTGTGATGAAAAAGGTCTTCCTCCTCCAAAAATTCCAAGTGTCCATCAAAACAACATTATCACCACCAAAAACCTATCCCTAGAGTGACATCAATCCCTCCAAAGTGACGTTTTAGCCTTCAAAGGAAAATGTTTAGGATTTCAAGGGCCAAGTGAGATCCTCCAAGGTCTCTTCCTTTGCCTGCAAAGGCAACTTTCATCTATTGTATTGCCCCGGTCTTGGCTATGACATCCAACCGGTGGGATTCCTTCCCCAATGTAGGCCTAAGTTGGGTTTGTTCCTATTCGACAACACATGTATTCCAACAAAGGATGAACACCTTCAATAACCACTCACACAACCAGATAAAAGATCAACACACCAATGTTTTGATGTGGTAAAACCCCTACGGGGAAATATCCACGGCCCTAGCCAACACGACCACTTGGAGCAGTTTATTAATGCAAAAGAAAAAGATTATAGAGAGATTTTACAAAAGAGTTTCTCACAATCTATCATCAGAAAATGACCCTCCATACTCTTTAAATACAAATCATGGACCAATTGATTGCTAAGCCATAGATCAATGTTTGTTAATATCGAGGAGAATATGAATCGTTGAATCACTCTATGTCAGGAAAATATTGTGACTGTCGGATTTCCTAACTACAAATGTGTACTAATGCATACTAAAGAAACACAATTTTACCTAACAACACATTAGACCAAGTAGATCTTAACTAACTCTTAAGTGTCTAAATATCCTAACATCCCCCCTTAAGAACAACTTGGGATAGGATTGAAGGATTTACAATATGGACATAATAGGTTAAGGAAAGAGGAATTAAATCCTATCCCCCCTTGATGGAAACTTCCTGAACTCCTAACATAGATCGAAGTTTAGAAAAATTCACTTCTGTAAGAGACTTTGTGAAATTGTCTGCAACTTGATCTTTTGTAGGGAAAAAGAGTACTTCAATGACTTGATCATGAATGAGATTTCTGATGAAGTGCATGTGTATCTCTATGGTTTTTTTATGCTGATGTTTAACTGGGTCTTTGGCGATCTTGATGGCACTCTAATTTTCGCACCAAATGTTGGTCGTATGTTGCTGCTGGAATCCAAACTCTAAAAGAATATGTCGAAGCTATTAGGCTTCCTGACTTGCATTTACCATTGCTTGGTACTCTTCTTATGCTGAAGAAAGTGCAATAGTCTATTGTTTCTTACATGACCAAGTGATAGGTCCTGAACCAAGGCTAAAAACATAACATGCAGTATAATTTCGATCATTAGGGTCGCTAGCCCAATTTGAATCAGTGAAACCAACCAATAAAGGAGTCCCAACTGAACTGTAATGTATCTCGAACTGAATTGTACCACAGACATAGTGAAGTATCCTTTTAGCTTCTTTCCAATGTATTTCTTGGGGTGTTTTCATATACCGGGAAACAATACCAACAACAAAGGAAATATCAGGATCTGTATGAGTAAAGTATAAGAGGCTACCAACTAATTGACGGTACAAGGTGGAATAAACTTTAAGAGAAGTACAGGTGGCATCAATATTGACTCTAGAATGGAAGGGAGAAGGGGATGGTTTACAATTGTCCATGTGAAATCAATGAAGAAGGTCACAAGCATACTTATATTGGGAAAGAAAAATTCCTTCATTGGTTTGCAAAACTTGGAGGCCAAGGAAATAGTGCAAAAATGCCTAATTCTGTCATTTCAAATTTCTTCTTAAGGATGGTTTTCACATCGTTTAAAATTTTTGAGTCACTACCAGTAAGGATAAGGTCATCAACATAAAGGATAAGGATTATGATATGGTTTCCTACTTTCTTGGTATAGACATTAGGATCGAAATGGAATCTAGAGAATCCAGTGGTAGTAAGAAAGTTGTCCAATTTGGAATACCAAGCTCGAGGAGCTTTCTTAGTACCATAAAGATATTTCTTAAGGTGACAAACAAGGCTAGAGTCATTCTGGACATAGCAGGAGGTTGTTCCATGTAGATTTATTCTTGCAAATCTCCATGCAAGAAGGCAGTTTTAACATCCATCTGATGGACCTCCCATCTATGTAAGGAAACAAGGGAAAGAACAAGGCAGGTGGAATTCATTTTGGCTACAGGGGAAAAGGTTTCATTATAGTCAATTCCTTCAACTTAGGAAAATCCTTTGGCAACTAACCGAGCCTTGTGTCTTTCAACACTTCCATCTGATGCATACATAATTCTGTAGACCCATTTACATCTAAAAATTTGTATTCCTTTTGGAAGAGGTACAAGATCACAAGTATCATTTTCCATTAAGGAAAGATACTCTTCATTCATTGTTGTATCCCAATCTGGATGACTTGAAGCTTCTGCAAGTGTCTTTGGATCACGAGTCTCTGAAACTTGATCCAAAAGATAAGAGGCTCGATGGAATTGTGAACGTGTATGATGTTGATCTGAAGGATCACCGACAATATCACTAGCTAATTCTCGTGTTGAACAGACCCATCTAGGAAGCAATGGAGCTAGAGCTAGTGTTGGTTCAGGTTCAAAGGACTCATCTGGAGGAAGGTGAGCAGGTGGAGGTGGATTTTCATCCTCACTTTCATCCTCTGAAGAAGAAACCGGAACAAAAGAAGGCACAAACATTGAAGATCGTTCCTGGGCCGAAGAAGGCACAAACGTCGAATTAGGGTTGCAGGACAAAGAAGGCACAAACATTGAATTAGGCTTGCATGCCAAGAGATTTTTATCAAATTTAACATATCGTCTAATAATAATTTCATTATAATGTGGTTGAAGAAGTTTATAAACTTTGACATCTTCCAAATAACCAACAAATATACACTTCTCACTTTTTGGTTGCAATGCTTTCCTTTTCTCATTAGGAATGTGATCCCATGCTATACTGCCAAATACACAGAAGTGACTTACATCTAGTTTATTTTTAGTCCAAGATTATTCTAGTGTTATATTTTTAAGATCCTTTGTGGGAGTGCGATTTACTATGCAATTTACACAGTTGATGGCTTCCGCCCAACACTTTAGACATAATCCCTTAAATTGGATCATACAATTAGCCATTTCTTTTAATGTGCACTTATTTCTCTCAGCAACACCTTTTTGTTGTGGTTTATATGGAACAGTGTGTTGCATTTGGATTCCCTATGTAGTGCACTAACTTGTAAAATTATTGGTCACGTATTCTCCTCCATTATCTATTCTTAAACTTTGAATTTAATGTCCATATTTCTTTTCTACAAGGGCCTTGTAGGCCAAAAACTTGCCAAAAAATTTGCTCTTAAGTTTTAAGAAGTAAACCCAAGTACGTCTGGAAAAGTCATCAATGAAAGTTAAGAAATACTTGCACCCAGAAAAAGAAGGAGAAGAAAGTGGACCACACAAATCACTGTGAACAAGTTGCAAAGGGCCCGAGGCATGTCAAGATGCACATTTGCCAAAAATGTCCCAATGATGTTTGTCGAGAAAATAACTGGCACAAACACCATCTCTACATGAAACAGGAGGAAGACTACTCACCATCTATTGATTACATAGTCGTTGTAATGAGCGATAGTTTAGATGAACAAACCGCTGCCAAATTTTTCTCAAGTCATCGCTATGAGCAACAAAAACTGATGAAAATGATGATGACCCAAAGTTGTCAAAATTGTACAACCTAGTAATAGCATCAGTGATTCCAGTTGCAAGAACATTCTTAGGATCTTTTAGATCCTTGATTACATCTTGGTGAGGTGAAAACTCTATGGTTTTACCTTCACCTGAATGAGTCATTTGATATATTGATAGAAGGTTACAATAAAGACTTGGAACACATAATACATCATTGAAATGACCATTTTCTACTTGAATTGTTCCAGATCCTACAACACTAAGAGATCTATTATCACCAACAAATATTTTTTTGGTGTTACATTCATTTAGAGAAGAAAATATGCCTTTAGCCTTATCCATATGATAAGATTCTCCAGAATCAATAAGCCACTCATCAGAACAAGAAGTATAAGTTGTATTGAAAGAGAAACCAAAAGCAAAAAGTGCATATCCATGAGAAGAAGAAGAAGAAGTAGAATCAATATTGATGTTGTGTTTCTTCATCATTGCTTCTAAAGCTACCATCTTCTTGAAACATTTGGACTCATCATGACCATCTTTATCACAAAAATTGCAATGTATGTCGGTCTTCTTGTTTTAATATTTTTCTCCTTTGTCATCGAGCAGAATTTGTCTAAGTGGGTTTGGGACCCTTATGTTTCTTTTTGTTGTGGTGAGGATGTTACTTCTTGGGATTCTTGGAATTATCTTTCTAATGGATGACTAAGGCTTTGTTGGAGGTACCTGTGTTGATCACTCTAAGTTGTACAAGCTTATCTTTCTCTCTAATCAAAGCATCACAAAAGGACTCAAGAGTGGGTTTTTGATAAGTTGTCCCTAGAGCCTCTTTCATGGCATAAAAGGTAGATACAAACACAGAATATGCACTACTTAGCTTAGCAAAAATAAGATAGATGCAACGCTCTTCATCCATATTTATCTTACATTATTCACATAAAATTATGAGTGTTTTAAACTTAGATAAATAGTCTTCAATGCAATAAAAATCACTTGGACTTACAGTTAGTACTTGATTTTCTAATTGTTGTGCTCGAATAATATTGTGTTTACCAAACACAGATTCAATCTTTTTTCAAGCTTCATTAGGTTTATCAATTTGTTGAAGATGGAACCTTAAATCAGGAGAGATGGACATTCTGATTATGCCATGTGATTCATCATTCTTATTATCCCATTTGACTTTCTTATCAACATTAGTAGGTTATGTTTCCTTTCACAAGTTAATCTGGTACAAGCCTTTACTTTTTAATAAATCCTCCATATGGGATTTCCATTGAAAGTAGATGGTGCTGGTAAGAAAAAGATTACTTCAAGAAACCATATTAAAAATGTGGATAATATGGATTTAAAAATTGAAACCGATGATCTGGATGGAAAGATCTCAAAAAATTAGGAGGTTTTAAAAAAAACGGCACTGAAAACGAACTTCGGATGTGAAAGTTATGCCATTTAAAAAAATGCATAAACAATAACCAAAGGACCACGTGATGGTGTAAGTTACTTTATGAAGTGACCCACTTTTATAAAAAGAAGCGTTGATCACTTTTACAATGAATTTACTTTATAAAATAAAAGATGCATGCAAAATAAATAACTCTAAAAGCTACTTATAGTGATTCACTTTTATACTTAAAGTGAAATACACTTTACAATGGAGCATGGACTTTTAAAAAAAAAAGTAACAAAAAGATAGACTTAAACTTACTTAATAAGGAAACTTTTAACCAAGTGGGATAGCAAAACATATTGTATTGTTTAGCAAGAGGATTATTGTTGTTGTTGTTGAAAAAAACTATTTTTACAGAAGAAAAAAACATTTCTTCTCGATGACAACAAGGGTTAGATCTCGGTTAGCTTACCCGGAAAATGCACATTTTCCTATATGTTTCTGATTTGTCGAGATTGCACAAGACGCGGGGAAAATATAATATGCATATCTAAAATAGTAGCAACCTGGAAGAAAACAATATAAAACCGAAATAATACTCTGCAAAAAATTTAAAAAGGGCATATTCAAGATTTATACCTCTGGATCTAGCTGAAATGGTTGTATCTTGGGCAAACAAAAACCTTTTCGAGTGAAAAGAAAAGTTTTTTTGAATGAAATGAATGCTCCAGACGCAATGAAATATTCCTCTTAGCCCACAAATGTACAAAAATGGTAGAAAATGGAGATGATACAACTCGGCTTCACGGTCTCGATCTATAATAGGAGTGTGTCTTCAAATAGGCTTTGATACCATGTTCGACAATACATGTATTCCAACAGAGGATGAACAACTTCAGTAACCACTCACACAACCAGATCAAATATCAACACACCGATGTTTTGACATGGTAAAACCCCTATGGGGAAACATCCACAGCCCCAACCAACGCAGCCACTTAGAGCAGTTTATTAATGCAAAAGAAAAAGATTACAGAGAGATTTTACAAGAGAGTTTCTCACAATCGATCATTGGAAAATGACCCTCTATGCTCTTTAAATAGAGATCATGGACCAATCGTGTGTTAAGCCATGAATCAATGGTCTTTAAGATCGAGGAGAATATGAACCGTTAGATCACTCTATATCGGTAACATATCATGACCGTCAGATTTCCTAACTACTGGTGCATACTAAAGAAACACACTTTTACCTAACGACACATTAGACCAAGTAGATATTAACTAAGTTGAAGATAATGTGTGGGACTTCTGCCTAAGCATGAAAAACATTTCCCATACACACTCTACCTTGGTTGGCATTTTTATATTGTTATTTTTCACGGGTCCCATTAGTTTCTTATGAGATACATTTCATTGTCCTTGGGATCCCTGGGCATGCATATAGAAGGTTTATGATTGGTTTTTATCTTTCTCTAGATAAAAACCTATGGGCCTTCAACCCCTTCTTCCCATGAAATGAGGTACAGTCCCCTTCTTGGGTCAATACACCCAAAAATCCCAAAATATAAGGAGACAAAAAAGGGGTGAAGTGACGAAAAATAGAAAGTATGATTTGGAATGGAATGATGACTTGTCAAGGAGACCTCCCAATAGAAAACCCCTCCCTAAGGTGACCACTTACTAGGGCGCAATGTCAACCACCAAGGTGAAACAGGGAAAAGAAAATAACTTCCAAAAACATTCTATAATCAAAAGAAACTTTAAATGCAACATACTCGAATGCCTGAAATATTAAAGTGACACTTACCATAATTTCTGACTTTTACCTCGTGGAGAAAGACCCATTTTCTTCTGAAAGCAAGCTAATTTGGGGGATATCATCGTCATGAATATAGGAATTGTGGTGGTGAAGTGGTTCTATGTCTGTGCATGTGGATGTTATCAATCATCTATATCTCGGTACTCCATGTCTACAACCTGAGGGCCTTGATACATCATCTCCTTAGTTATTCCTAGAAATTGGGGACAATGCCCTTCTTTACCAAGATGGCAATAGCAACGTTCACATCATCATTCTTGTGTCAAACTCCATTCAATTCTTCATCTCGAAGCTCTTCCTGAACGAAATCATCCCAAAACCTTGACCAATCGGGGAGGGTCTTTCATGCCATGATTCCTTTGATGAATGGTGTCCACTCCTTCCAGAATCATTTGATTGTTTCTGTTGGTGCAATTATATGCATAATAGGTTACCAAACATAAATTATCAACCAAGATTCGTAATCAGTAGAGTTGATGCACTATATGTGCCAATAACATATAGGTTCCTATGTTTGTTTATTATAGATTAGATAAGAAAACCATTTAGAAACCAACACACTCTTAAAAATAACAATCCTCACACAATTCAAAAGCTGGAAAGAAAAACTCATAAACAAGCAAAATCTCTTGCTCGGGTGATGGACATGTCCATTGATGGCTCATGAAAAGAAAAGATGAACTTTGATTCTATCCCCTGGAGCAACTAAACTAACAAGTGGAATGCTCCATTAAAGCTCATGTATGGTGAAATATGGAGATGAAACTATTCCTGCATTACCACACTTTGCAACAAATTCGAATAGTGAAATAAAACAAAATAACATGAAATCAAAATAACAAATACATGAAATGAAAATCTACACTAACAATTTACAATAAGCTTACCAAGATGGATTGGTGTCCCTTGCCGATGCCAACATGGAAGCTTTTAGATCAACAGATGATAACTTCTAAGAGAGATAAAATCACTGAATCCAAACATGAATTAATCTTCAACAGGTAGGTTTACAAAAGAAGTCTCTTCATGAATCCAATCTACATCATAACAATTCTCCTCAAGAACCTATCTTACATCATAATAATTCTTCCCTCAATCTACATAATAATGATTATCCTCCCCCTCCTCATGAAGAGAGGGCACTCTCTTTTATACATGAGAGCTTTGAAAAGAAGATAAACATCCCACAATTACAGATCATCTTTTCTCTCAACCCATTTCCCATTATTACAAAATATAATCCCTTCAAATCCTCACACATGTCTCTCATATATCTTGGATAAGATATGACAACCAAATCTCCATGATCTTCTCCTTGGAATAGGATTGAATTATCTTCTCAAATATTGAAATGGTGGAGGAAGTATTCGAAAAGTCTTTTGAATTAATCCTTCACATATTCCTACACATGACAAAGCTCACATTTTTTAGATATATATGAAAACATGTCAATTTTCTAATATTTAATCACAAATTTTCTTTTAATACTAAAATAAATGATTTGGAAAATAATAAGGCTAATCCCATATTTAATTATGAAATGGTATTAATGAATGGTTTATGGAGTGGTAGAATATGGATAAATGTGATGAATGCTGAAAGGAAAAGAGGATGAAAATGCGACAATCATGAGACTCAACATACCCTCCAACTGAACTTGTTGCATGTCCTCATGCAACCTTGCACAAAAACTCTTCTTTTCAATTTTGGTTATGCATGATTATATTTTTTTAACAATCANCCCCCCCCCCCCCCCAAACTGATCTTGTGGCATGTTCTCATGCAACCTTTCATGGTTATTCTTTAGGACTTTTGGCTTATGAATGAAATCATTTCATTTATGTGAAATACATAAGTAACAACTGACATTTTCTTATGGTTGGTTCTTGTGTGACAACCATGAATATGAAGAATGTTGGTTCTTGTGTAAACAACTTTCATTTCATTATTTGTTCTCTTGTTGTTATAATAATAAAATGTTGGTTCTTGTGTAAACAACATTTATTTCGTTTACTTGTTTTCTCGCTGTAATAATATTTTAAGCACACATGTATTGGAAATGATAAGCCATCAACGTGCATAAGAAATCCTTTTCTTCATGTTATGAATCATGCCAAGATAGATCAATAGCTGGAAAAAGTGCAACAAAGTGTATTTCGGACGAGACATGTTGATCATCAATATATGAGGTGATGAATGTGTAAATGGAATCNCCTCAACTGAAGATGTGTTATGTGTACGAAAAGGAGAAAGGAAATGGAACATGGTGAGGGAATTTTCCAAATTCATCCACTCTAGCATGTAAGGAATTGCATGATTAAAGAGTAGAAAACAACATACCTCCACTTACCCAAAAAGTAGATGAACTATGTAATAAGAATATAGCTGATGCGGCTGCTAGAGCATGGAATATGTCACTGCTGGATCAGAGAATGTGAAGTGGAGGAATCTGAACTGTTGCTAATGAATAATGGAAAAGAGGAAGTATGAAAGTGGAATTGTGGTACTCTCATATGACTGGAAAAATATTGTTGCAATTGTTGATGGAGTCATGGAAAAGTGTATAGTCTTCAGCCACTACTAAACCTAATGGTACAATTATAATAATGCGAATGAATGTGTCGATGTCGAGCATGAAGAGAAGTCATTGGATTACCGACCAATGATGAATGTCGTTAACCAATGCAAGGCAAAGTCACCATTGATGTCAATGAGTGCCTAGGTACCCGAGTACATCTTGCGAAGTGTGAATGAATGAGTTGATGTCAAGCCACTTGAAAGATATGATGATCAAGGGACAGTGATATATTCCCATGATTGTCAGTGAGAGAACTTGCCATTAAGGCATGCAAGCCTCCAGGTACTCCAAATGAACTCAAGTCTATATCCTAGATAAGGTGCTGAGGTCGATGGGGCAAGACTTGTTGAAAGGTGGGCCTTAAGGAATCCCACATCAGTCAACATGAGTTTGTAAAAAGATTGGTAGGACTATAAATGAAAAGATCTCAGTAGCAACAATGTATATGAAAAAGAAAGCAAGGTAATGTAATCGTCAAAAAGGGAACTCAATGGTTTTATTTGCAAGGTAAAATGAATGGAAAAATAGGAAAGAGATGTATGCGACTCAGAAAGATAGGCGTGTGCGAAGTCATGAAGGATAAGGAAATGGAAGATAGACCTCATCACAGGGATGACCAATGTGTTGTGAAGGAGAGATGCGGGGAAAGAATTCATGACGTGGAATGGTTGTATGGATGGGTTTTGTGTAACAACAAACATCATGATGTGTGCGATAAGACTCAGCTCCTTCAAAGTGTCCAACAAGGCATGTTTCACAGAAAGAGTTTTGATTGTTGAAAATCACTTTGTAATGAGATGTGACCAGCTATGAACCTGAAAAAGATTAGTACCAATTCCTGCACGAAAACTTGTGAGAAGTTTGAAAACATAATCATGGAGAAGGAAGTACAAATGCGACAAATTAAAGAAGTAACATGTGTTTATACCTGTTGTCATTGCGCAGTTATTCCATCATTGATTGCTGCTTGAAGTGACTTTAGGAAAACAATTAGCGTTTAAGCGTAAATGCATGTTTGGATATTGTGTCCAAGAATGAGTGAGATGTCCATTTGCAATTTTGATTTTTATAATTTGTTTTCAAAATTTTTGTTATTTATTTTATTTTATATTTTATATTTATATTTATATTTATTTTTTTATTTTTTTTTATAAGTATTTTTTATTTTTTTATGTCACCTAAAATTTTCTTTTTAATTATCATTATTATTATTATTATTATTTATATAACAAAACAAACTAAAATAAATTTACTTTTATTATTATAATTAAACAAAGCAAAATAAAAATAGGACTATTATAACAAAACCAAACTAAAATAAAATTGTTTTAATTATTATAATTAAACAAAATAAAAATAGTACTATTATAAAAAAAAAATTATAAAAACAAAAACAAACAAAATAAAAATAAAAATATGATTATTTCTATATTTTTATTTTAGCTAGTTTATATATATATATATATATATATATATATATATATATATATATATATATATATATATATATATATATTAAGTTTATTATGTGTTTTTTTTTAGCTAAAAAAATAAATAAATAAACAACGATACTAAAAAAAATAAACTATACAACAAACAAACAAAACCAAAAATAAAATAAAAATAAAAAATAAAAAAATAAACAATAAAAACCTGAGGGCATTCAATTGATCTACTACCAAAATCCAAAACGCATCCCATGCATATAGTGGAAATCTCAAAATGGAACTCTTACCTCCTGGAAATCTACAACGATAAGGTTGCTAGTTGGTTGATCTGCTACCACGAGGCATTTTTGTTTGATTATTCTGTACATAGGTAACCATGCGCGAATTGCTTTCCCAAAAATCGGTGCTTAGTTGAATGAGATGAATATCCAATAAACAGGAGATAGGAGATCTCTCGAACTCTTGTTTGCCAGGGGCGGGCTTCAAGAAATCGTCTTAGTAGCGAATCGATTCACTACTGGTGATGGAAGCTACGATGAGAGAATCACGATGGTGGTTGTATATACCACAACAAACACATCGTAATTGATATCTGCTATAGATGGAAGCGATACTTCACATGTGCAACACACAAATACTCCATCGGTCGTCGACCACACTCCACACGAAGGTCGAAGAAATGAGATGAGTATGCAACACTCACAACACATTACTCTTAACAAAGAAGTGGTCAAACAAACGGAGCAATTTCTGCACCAGTGGACGCACACTCAACAAAGGTCGTATGGCTTCTCTGGTAAACCTTGTCTTGCTAGTCAGCAACAGTTGATTGTCCAGTTTGAATTGACGCTCCATTGATGTAGAAGACATTTCGGATAGCCTTTGCTGTTGTAATAGTTGTTTTGTTGTTCAATAGAGCTCTATCGCTACTGCCGCAACAAACCACTAGTTGTCTGGAGCCTTTGTTGTTCAATAGAGCTCTTGTTGTGTTGGATTTGATTGTTGTAGCAATGGATGTTGTTGTTGCAATGGTTGGGACTGAGATTGGAGCAGGGAGAGAAGTTGCCACTGTTGTGACTGTTCCCAAAATAGTGATGCACACGATCTTCAGAGTATGCCAAGACCCATTGGCGGTGGCTTTGTCGCTGGTAATCAACGCATCTATAGCCAGATTGATCCCAATTTTATGACCTTGAGAGTGCTAAACACAGTTTCAATTGACAACAAGACAGTGAGTTTATTATTGAGAAACAAAACTATAATTGTAACTAAATATGCTCTCCTTCAGCGAACACATTGATCACACAGACCTCTTGCAATTCTGCACACTCACCGTTTGTGGATTTTTATGCAAGAAAACACTGAATCCAAACTACATGCACACAAGATCCTTTACATCTTCAACACACAGCTGGTGGCTTATTCTACCTTCATGTTCCACGCTTAGAGGGACCATAAATTCGCAAATGTATCACAGTGTCAGTAGGCTCATGAACAACTTCTCTGAACTCTTTCATGCTATTCAAGAAACGCTACTCAAATGGTGGAAGAGGAAAAAACTCTGGAGCCAATGGATCCTCTGTGTGATGACTACGTTTTTCCTTCATTGACTCAGAAGCTAAAGGACCCACTGTCAATGTGGCCCTTGCCCCTACACTCCTGAGTATTGAAACTTCATTTTTCCCCAAGAATGATATCTTGTGTGAATGATCAATTCCTCTGGAAATTGCAATCCTTCTTGTCTTTTGGAGGCAGATGTTCACTCTACTTGTATAATCTGAAGCAAAATTATCCTTGCATGTCGATGAAGTCAGACTAGCCTGTATGCATGCTATGCCTTCCTAGTCCTGTGCCACTGCCTCTTCTAACTCTTCAAACCCTCGGCCTGTAGGATATAGAACTGAGACCCTTCCAAGAATTGCAGAGAAGTTGACATGGGAAGTCTTTAGAGAAACTTTGATTGAACAAGTTGAAAAAGAGTTAATTACTTTACAATACATGATGGGGTTCTTCTATGCTACATCCCTCTGACTGTAAAGTGAATGACTGGAATTATGTCTCAAGGAGGTTCTATCCATGCACAGTGGTGTTTGGCATATCATAAAGAGAATTTTGCATATGAGCATTGGGATGACATACTTGACATATGTAACCAATATGATATTTCCCTTTCTATTGGAGATGGCTTGAGGCCTGGCTCTATTTATGATGCAATCGATGCTGCACAATTTTTCAAAGAAGTACCCATCTATGTGGTCTCTTCTCAATGTTTACCAAAATGTTAAATTTGTTTATTTATTTATTTTTAATTCCATTTCAAAAAAAACAAAAATAGAGAAATCTAGAAATTTTTATTGATTGAAGATAAATAGAAATTCATGAAAAAATTATTAGCAAATGGAGAAAAACCGAATTGCAAATTAAATATGAAATTGCTTAAGCATATTTGCAAATCATCAATTTATTCATTCCTGAAAACGTTAGAGACATCTTGCTTTCGCACGAAGCGTGGAGAAGAGCATACTTATTGAAAAATAACCTACCTACTCTACTCTAATTAAAATTTAGAGATTAGTTACGTGTAATCAAATAGCCAATGTAACCATAAGCGCAACAGTAAGAAGAATATGTTCACTGTGAATTTCGCAATTGACAATCGAAAATATACGTAAACGTATGAAATTGACGGTTGAAACTGTAAATTAACAAAATAAAAAGAAAAATTGAATGGATTTAACCTGGTACCTACTTGAAACCATTGTTCGATAATTCTTTCGTAGGCATAGTTTTCACTCCTCAGATCATGTCGCAACCCCTCGTTATCCTCCTCGATCTCCTGCTCGCATAATTGTTCGTCATTGAATATGCAGGCTTCTTCATATGTTGATTCATCATTTGTTGTTGGAGGAGTAATTAAGCCCTCGGCTGCTGTCAAGATCTCCTCTTTGTGAGAAGAGGATATCTCGACTTTTGCAAGGATCTGAGTGAGATGTTCCAAGCTTACACTCATAGTTAAACCATATCGGAAAAGGAGATTGATTTATCATCAAAGATTTAAAACTAAGAAATTAAAACTATTTGTAAAAATAAAACACGTCAAACTTGAACTCCTTGTGTTACTGAAACCCTACTGTCACTAGGTTATATGTTCGCACAAATTAACTGATCAAAAATAAAAACTAAATTTGCATAAATAAAAACACACTTTTTCATAAAATAAAGAGAAACACACTTCTGCATAAAAGGAAGAGGACAACCTAACTTTGGAGCAACCCCACCAAAGTGGATGCATGGGCTTTTCCCGCACGTCTTCCCGTCTTCTCTCCACCCTTAGGTCATCCATAAAATCAATCCAAAACCATTAAATCAATCTAATACAAATACTACATATTACCATTTACAACTCCCCGACAACGACGCCAAAATGTTGGTGCAATTATATGCATAATATATTACCAAACATAAATTATCAACCAGGATTCGTAATCAGTAGAGTTGATGCACTATATGTGCTGATAACAGATAGGTTCCTATGTCTATTTAGTATAGATTAGATAAGAAAACTGTTCGACAACACAGGTATTCCAACAGAGGACGAACACCTTTATTAACCACTCACATAACCAGATCAAAGATCAACACACCGATGTTTTCACGTGGTAAAACCCCTATGGGGAAACATCCACGGCCCCAGCCAACGCAGCCACTTGGAGCAGTTTATTAATGCAAAGAAAAATATTATAGAGAGATTTTACAAGAGAGTTTCTCACAATCGATCATCAACAAATGACCCTCCATGCTCTTTAAATAGAGATCATGGACCAATCGGGTGTTAAGCCACGGATCAATGGCCGTTAAGATCGAGGAGAGTATGAACCGTCGGATCACTCTATGTCGGGAACATATCGTGATCGTCGGATTGCCTAACTACAAATGCATACTAATGCATACTAAAGAAACACACTTTTACCTAACGACATATTAGACCAAGTAGATCTTAACTAATTCCTAAGTGTCTAAATATCCTAACAAAAACCTTTTAGAAACCAACACACTCTTAAAAATAACAATCCTCACACAATTCAAAAGCTGGAAATCAAAACTCATAAACAAGCAAAAGCTCTTGCTTAGGTGATGGACATGTTCATTGATGGCTCATGAAAAGAAAAGATGAACTTTGATTCTATCCCCTGGAGCAACTAAACTAACAAGTGGAATGCTCCATTAAAGCTCATGTATGGTGAAATATGGAGATCCAACTGTTCCTGCATTACCACACTTTGCAACAAATTCGAATAGTGAAATAAAACAAAATAACATGAAATCAAAATAACAAATACATGAAATGAAAATCTACACTAACAATTTACAATAAGCTTACCAAGATAGATTGGTGGCCCTTGTAGATGCCAACATGGAAGCTTTTAGATCAACAGATGATAACTTCTAAGAGAGACAAAATCATTGAATCCAAACTTGCATTAATCTTCAACAGGTAGGGTTACAAAAGGAGTCTCTTCATGAATCCAATCTACATCATAACAATTCTCCTCAAGAACCTATCTTACATCATAATAATTCTTCCCTCAATCTACATAATAATGATTCTCCTCCCCCTCCTCATGAAGAGAGGGCACTCTCTTTTATACATGAGAGCTTTGAAAAGAAGATAAACATCTCATAATTACAGATCATCTTTTCTCTCAACCCATTTCTCATTATTACAAAATATAATTCCTTCAAATCCTCACACATATCTCTCATATATCTTGGATAAGATATGCCAACCAAATCTCCATGATCTTCTCCTTGGAATAGGCTTGAATTATCTTCTCAAATATTGAAATGGTGGAGGAAGTATTCGAGAAGTCTTTTGAATTAATCTTTCACATATTCCTACACATGACAAAGCTCACACATTTTTGAGATATATATGAAAACATGTCAATTTTCTAATATTTAATCACAAATTCTCTTTTACTACTAAAATAAATGATTTGGAAAATAATAAGGCTAATCCCATATTTAATTATGAAAATGGTATTAATGAATGGTTTATGGAGTGGTAGAATATGGATAAATGTGATGAATGCTAAAAGGAAAAGAGGATGAAAATGCGACAATCATGAGACTCAACAGTTTCCCTCACCAACTTTGAATCAATCATTGCTTCCCCAACTGCAGCTAGTTCATCTCGAACATGTCAGATCCGGGTGAGATAACTTGTCATGATATCTAATCCTGTCATCTTTGTGTCCCTGAGCTTCTCTCTTAGCACCATTTTTCAATTCTCATTCTTTCTCTGAAACAACCTCTTCATAGCCTCCCACATGTACCCCATTGAGTTATTTCCTGAAAAATGAGGGATCAAGTGATCCTTCACTCCATGTATAATAATGTGTTTGGATTTCACATCTTTTTTATTATGGATGACCAGCTCTACCACATATGTTGGAGGAGTTATATCATAATTAGAAAATTTTGAGATCATGTTCTGCATTAACACCAACATAATCCTCTCCTTCCAAGGATTGTATTCGGACACCCCATCCAACCTATCTTTGAATTACAATCTTGAATCTACCATCTCGAAAACCTGCTGACAAACTCAAAATCAGTTGCTCAGACTTGTTGCTTGTTGCCCAGATTTTCTACCCACTACCCAGAACCCTGACCAAGGCTGCTCAGAGCTGCTCACACCCTTCTACTACTTCCCAAAGCCTTTATGGGCACTGCCATGTTATCTCGTCCTACTTCCCAAGTTTTCTTCTCATTGCCTTGACAATTTTGGAGTTTATCGAGTGCTACCTAGAAATGTTTGGGCACTCTACTCGTTGCTCGGGATCTACCCGGACTGTTTTGGGTTACCTGGGTTGTCTCGGCCCCTCTACAATTTTTTTTTTGGTGGTTTTTATAATTTTTTGCCCAACCACCTATGTAACATGAAACCCATTGTCTGTTGTCGGCGATTATCTTGCTACTATCACAACCTTTCCCATGCATTTCTCCCAACCATCTCCGCTATATGTTGTCTCCTATGATTTTATCTCTCGGGTCTCCCTTCTTATTGGCGACTCCTTTAACCTACTAGCTCCATGCAAGAACAATACACCAATCACCAGTTGATGGCTCTATGCTTCACACGACGTATTTTTCCTCATGTGTTATACGTTTCCCAACTCTTAAACTTGTCATCCCGATCTTTTTCACTGCACCGTATTTGCTACACTCTGCCCATCACCGGCATGACCATTAGTGGTTGTGCCTTGTTGTCTTGATTGGAATCTAGATCTCAACGTCCTTCTTTCCACGAGCTTAGATACCATGTTGATTTTCCTACAAACCCATTGCATGACTAATAATCCAAATAAAATCAGTTTATTAATCATTACACAACTAGGTTATCAATGAAACATTAGTGGAAGAATTAAAATAGAAACCAATCACACATTGCACAATAGATTTCGGGTAAACAACCCCTGGAAAAACCCTTGCGGGAAAATTAGATCTGTGATGATTTTATTGTTATAAAATCAGTGCTCCCTTCCTAGGATAATGGCCCTTCATAGGATTACAATGCAACAATAGCCTAGCCCATCTAGTTCTTATCTTCCTCGTTGCCTCCTTGCACATTTCCTCATATATTCCCACTCACATTTGGATAAACTCTCTTCACCCACTCAATGAGATCTCCTCACTCTCTTGTGTGTCTCATCCTCTCACCTAGGCTGCCTTTTATTACATTTAGTTAACCCTAAATCCAAAACCCTAAATCTCCTAAAGTGATCAATCTTTGAGAATTAATCTCACATTCACTTCAGATATAACGACTGAGACTTAATCAACTCACTTAAGTAATTAATGCCAAGTAAACTTAGGAATTTAACTTAATTAATCTCACATTAATTTAAAAGGTCATTCACTTTATTAATCACTAATAAAGTGAATATCCTAAGGTTTACTATGAGGTTACAAGGACGACTTCCACATGTTGGACATGAAGCCTATGTGGAATTACCTGTCTGATACTAATATATCAACATGGACTAGGGTTATACTTAGAATTCCAAGATGGTATTTGACTCATACATAAACAACTAGTGTCAAAATAATGAAGACTATAACAAAAAAATGAGTTGGATTAGTCCAAGCCACACGTGCATCATTGTTTTGAAATTTGCAAAACTAGCAACAATTATCATTGAGATGACTTCAAAACTTCTCATTTAAATCAAACAAATATTCAAGAAAATGAATGACCTTGGAGCATATCATCATTCAATGCTTGCTAGTATGTTCTTTGCCACTTTCAGAATAAACCTTCTATCAACAATATAACTCATCTCTAATGAAACTCAGTATGGAATGAACATATAATAATTTCACTTGAAGTGAGAGCAAACCTTATCAGAAGTTTTTCATCTCTATTTTCTCATGTCTTCTTTTTCTTTCTCTCCTTATTTTATATCTTCATTAAGTAGTTTGGGTAGTTCAACTACATATTGTTTAGAGAAGTTAATTAACTTTATTTAGGAGAAGGCAACATTATTTATTATAAGAATAATAAATATTTAAATAATAGGTGGGGTCCCACTAGGTATTCGTTCCTTTATTTCCAAAATCCCCTTTGTAACTCCAAAATTGATTAAATACTATAAATATATCAGTATCATGAAATATATCAAAAAAATGATGATCCATCCAAAATATGCCAAATTAACAAACACGTGTATCTCCCAGGATATCAAAATGATATGATATTTAAAGTTTTCAAAATAATGCCATGTGCTTGTTGTTTGTCTGAAAAGTATCAAGTGTGTAAATAGTAATGTCATAACACAAACTAAAATGAGTGAGGGTATTTCCTTTTGAAAAAATCTTCTCTTTCCTTTCTTCCTTCCGACACATCTGGTTTGAGATTGAGAAAGTATTCATAATAAGACTTTTTCTCATCCAATTTTACTATTTTGGGGTGCATGTCACTGGAAGCAATATCTCTTCTACAACTCTCAACTTTTGCTAATTGATGTTTGGAATGTCTAGAGGATGATTGAGATGCTTCTGAGCTAGGAGAGGTAGAAATATTCTTTCCCTTGTCAATATAGGGGCTATTGGGAGGTAGTTAGTAATATTTAGGAGGTGAATGGGCCATGGAATTTGTTGGTATAACATGTGGTACTAAATGCAAAGGAGGGGGAGGAGGAAGAGGATTATCAGGTCATTGACCAATACCAGAGGGAGGATTTATAGGGTTGTTTTCCCAACCAACATTAGTTGGCTAGAAAATATGCAATGTTGGGATGTGTTTGCACGGGAACATTAGAAGGAGATGGAGGTTAACGCAATGATGGTTTCCCACCAAGGTTCAAATAGACAATTTGTACTACCTAGTTAAATTCTTCATAATCAACATCAAAGTGTATGGAAAACCTCATTCTCTTGTGTCTCCCTTATTTCCAAAATACATTTGGAAATCTTCCCTTTTTGCCTCTATTTCCTATATTTCCATATTTTATATGCCCTCGGTTGAAAAATCTCATCCAATTTCCATCATCTTTTCAATTAGTGCAAAATTCTTAAAGTAAAATACAAGACACAACATATTAAACATCGATTACAACTTTGTTAAATATGATTTAGTTATCCCTCTAAGAATAACACAATAATTCAAGCATGCAAGGGATAAATGAGTAGGAATAATGTAATAGGGAAGAAAATCCATAATTCAATAGACACCCTTCTTATCATTTCAATTTTAAAAATATGAATTGTATAGTTCTTGTAAAATTCTATGCACATGAACAAACATCTCTTTTGAACAAAGAAATGTGTGTGTGTGTATATATGACAGGGGTAAATGATAAAGGGAGTGTACTTTGTGAAAAGTGACATAAAACAAAATTCATGTTCAAATTTTAAAACACAATCAACATTCCTATGTATATCCTTTAGACCTATATATTTTTTTATTACAAAGTCCATATATATATTTTCAAATCAACATGAATTCTTTTGAGAAAATTTCAAAAACAATTTCTCAAGTCAATCACTATGTTTTACAACCAATGTCTTCACCATATATCATATGTTAAAACTCTATAGTAACAATACCAAATACCATGCCCACTTTTAAAATATTAAGTTGTCCATATAATATCATGAGACTTGGAAGTAACATGAAAACCATATACACAAAAGTACTAACAAATCTTTAAAAGATTCTTCTCAAAATAACTTTTAAATACATAAACAAGGGAGAAAGATCATGATATTGTAATAAAATATGGCCAGTATAATAGGGGAATAATGTATGAAACATGATAAAGCAATGAGGGGAAAAATGTGAATTTTATGCAAATAAAACCTAGAATTTTAACTTGGCTAACATGCCTTTTAAACTTGTCTCCTTTGTCCAAAAAAAACTATCATTTGTTTTGATTAGAGTATACTCAAACACCATATTATATTTGAGCATCAACGTGTTGTGCGACTAGCAAACTGACAACTCAATTGATACCAATTTCTTTAGTAAACTCAGTTCACATAATCATGGCCATGGCCATTCGAGACTATGGGTTTTTAAACAATGCAAAGGTTGTGTATGTGAGTCAATATTTAGCCAGAATAAAATAGTGGGATTATTATTATAGCCACAAAGAGAGACAGTTGGTGCACGACCTCAATCTTTTGGAAAAGAGAAGAGTTAATGTTAAGAATGAGATGTACTTGTTTCAGTACATCCAAAACAAAGATGATTATCATTACCCTGACAGGTAAACCATGAGCTTGAACAGAGTTAGAACTACAATGTGAGAATAAAATGGACATGGTTTATAACAAGAATGGTCTCAGTCGAGATAGTATGAGGCCAAAAAATTCATTCATACCAGCAAGAACACTTTATGCAGAGAATAAGATGAATGTTTGGTCACATAATATATTCCTTCCAATAATGAACAAGATACTAATAAGTTTGGGTTCAAACCCAGGTCAAAACTCTACATTTGTTAACAATAGTAGTCATGGGTTCGACCCATTTTCATAATAACCCCATTTCTCTAAAAACATATTTTCAGGAATACGTTCAGTGGAAAATGGTAATATGAACCTGGGAGAAGTAGCGTATACAAAAGAGGATAAGAAAAACCATAATCATTTGTGCAAGTAAACCCCAGGAATTGCATTCTAAAGTAATAAAACATTTTAACGATTACTCTTTCAAACAATTTATTATGAGCAAAAAGACAGGGAGAGAGAACTTTCACACTCATTACCAGCCAACCAGAGCCAACACTAATTCATTTAATAACAAAAACATTTGAAAAGATGCTTTGAATCTAGACAATACTTACTTTGTCCAGAGGTTGATTTTATACCAGCTATGAGGGTCGATATAGTTGCAGAAATGAACAAAGGGGTCGGTTTCTCAATCTGAGTTGCAACTCCTTCTTCACAGTCAAAAACCCAAATGAAATGATAATAACCCTAACCCAACAAAGGCAGTAAAGTGTGGGCTTAATAGCATTAATGTCCATGTCTCTTCAAATTGAATTCATGTCCAACTCATCATTCATTAAGTTGATATTCCAAGTATATCAACTATTTAGACTATGATATATCAATGCACATGTAAACCATATCATATGTTATGGAAACCATATGCTATCAACCTTTAAACTTGTTCCATGTATTAACTATATCAGTCTTTGTAGAAGCACACATATCATATAAATATTGATAAGTCAAATACGATGATGAACCTAAACTTGTATATATGCAATTTCTTTATAACACATGTATGTTATCCCCAAAGTCAAAATAAAAACCATATAACTCCTTATGTCATGGTAAACTTCAAGTTTTGAATACCATGGTAAGTACGAGCTTTGAAATTTTAAACTTTGAATTTATTAGGCCTATAATCATGTAGGACAACAGGGAATGTGAATATCATGTTCAATGTTGCCATAATACTGAGAACATAACATAGTATGCAACTTATCAAATGTCATTTTGATCACAAATATGATGCCTTTTTAAACTATCACATTCCATACTTATTAGTAATGCAAAAAAGTATTTTCTATAATCCTTTAATCATTGATCATTTATAAAATATCATAGAAAATCATTAAACCATTGACCATGTCTGAAATGATGCCTCAAAATGAAATTGATATCATGTCAAAATGATGAAGGAAATGTGATACTAGGAATTTATGATTTCATTGTTTTCTCCTAGGGGACCCCACCTATTATAGTCATTAATATTTTAAATATAAATAGGATTCACAACTCTTTGCGATCTTTTATAGTAGGTGATGAATTGTGAGTCAACAACCTTTTTTGGATTTCAACGCTTGATTTGCTAAGTCCTTTCATAAGATATGCATTCATTGGATAGGACTTGGGGTGACGACCTATTAGAGAGGGGGTAGATCTCATGCTTATTTATTTTTCTTGGTTTTCAATGCTTTGATTTTATTTTTGTTTCTTTCCCCTGCATTTTGAATTGGGAATTTTTCTCTTTCTATGTCATTTTTTATAAATTTGCATCAACCTCAGGATTTTTATCCCCTTCTTCGCATGGGATTATGAGGCACAGACCTTTTTGGGGTACATGTAACACCCAATCCAAAAAAAGGGACCAGAGATAGGTGAGGGATGGAATGCATTATTTATGATAAGGGATATGGGTGCGTTACCCCCATTAAGCCCTCCCAAGTAGTACAACTTTTCCAAATCTTGACAACAATTGACTAGAAAATGATAATGGCCACCAAGGTGAGACAAGGAAAAAACCATAACTCCAAAGCATCATGATTCACTATCCAAATAAACCCATAATCACCATTTTCATGCCTCGAGTATTAACATTATCACTCGATATGAAGTGTTAGAATGATGTACCTGAGTGTGTAAATGCCCCATATCATATGAGTGAGATGAGTTGAGTATGGATGGAAGGCATATGTGAAAAATTGTCTGTGGAGAGTTTGGAATAACATCAATGGATCTACTGCTGGAAATGTGGATCATGGAGAAAACAATTCTCCTCTAGTTACCCCTATAAGTGGCCGGGGGGGGTAACAATATTAATAAACCTTGGCATGGTTTGGACCTTATAATTATTGAATATGATCTTACATTGATTATATACCTAGGATTAACCAACAATCCATCTTATTCCCACCTGGTTTTTAACATATCACTAGTTTGGTGTATAATAAAACACAAGGGAAAGATTCAGGTTATAGATAAATTTCTCAAGTGGTTGCACTGAATCTTTGATTTCATATAGCATTGGATGTAATGGATATGGTGAATGAATGAAATTTTTTTGAAATCTTATGAACACATATCATGTCTTGTGGAACCATTTTATGTCATTGATATATATGTGAATGAAACATCTTAGACAATTTCTTGATCCTGTGGTTGATGAAATTGAGAAAGTTCATTTTTATTTTATTTTCCAAGCATAATCACACAATCACATTCATCTCATTTATATATCATTGAAGGCTTGTTAATCTAGAAAAAAAAAATTCATGTTTTAACTTATTCTTAATCATTAAAAGTGAGTTGGTAATTTTTCTACAACTAATTGGGCTAGATAGACCATAGGGATTTCCCCCAAGGTTAGGGCATAGTCCCCCAAGGTTAGGGCATAGTTCCCTTAGTCAAAAGTGTGGGGCAAGGATACTGAGGTGACAATGGATAGATTTCCTATAGTTCTTCTAGGCTCTCAATTCAAGGTTAGGAATTTCCTCCTAGATTAGAGTTTGAGCGGTAACAGAGGCCAAAGAAATAATGCAAATAGCCTAAGTTTGTGATTTCAAATTTGTTTTTAAAGTTGGATTTCACACACATTAAAATTTTATGGTCACTAACATTGAGGATAAGGTCAAAAACATAAATAAAAAGTATTATGAGATGGATTTATATTTTATTGGTATAGAAATTGGGGTCTTAATGACTTCTAGAAAAGCTAGTGTCAAGAAGAAGGCTATCCATATTTGCATATCAAGCTCAAGGAACTTGCTTAAGACCACAGAGATATTTTTTAAGGTAGCGGAGAAGGATGGAGTCATTTTGAACATAGAAAAGAGGTTTTTCCATATAGGTTTATTATTGTATATCCCCATGAAAGAAGGTAGATTTAACATCCATCTAATGGACCTCCCATCTATGTGAGGCGGCAAGGGATAGAACAAGGCAAATGGAATTCATTTTGGCTACAGGGGAAAAGGTGTCATTGTAGTCAATTCCTTCAACTTGAAAGAATCCTTTGGAAACTAACATATCCTTATGTATTTCAACACTTCCATATGATGCATACTTAGTTTTGTATACATGTTTACATTTGACAAGTTTTATTCCTTTTGAAAGAGGTACAAGTTATCATGTGTCGGTCGCCATTAAAGAGTGGCATTCATCATTCATTGTTGTATCCCAATCTAGATGGTTGGAATATTATGTAAATGTGTTTGGATATTGATTCTCTAAAATCTTTATCCAAAATAGAGGAGGCTTGTTGGAGCTATGAACATGTATGACATTGATCTGTAGGATCACCAACTATTTCTCGTGTTGAATAGGCCCATTTGGGAAGCGGTGGTGTTGGTGTAGGTTCATGTTCAATGGACTCATTTGGAGGAAGGTGAACATGCAGAGGTGGATTTTCATCTTCACTATCATCATGTTGTTATAACCTTGAGATGTTCTCGACTACTTAGGAACTATGCCAAGGCATCTCAAAACCTACATTTTACCTCAAGTTGGATGTTGGGACAGAAGGGGATCCCTCATCAGATTTAAGACAATTGACTGCTTACTGTCACTAAGAAACAACAAACAACACTAAGCTAAAAATTCCATATTCAAATGATAGATAAAAGGATTAATAGGGTTGAGGATAAAATGAGAACAGACTATATGTTGGTTGTGGAGCCTGATTATCTTCCTGATTTATAGGTCTTTTACTTTCAGCCATGTTTATACCCCATGAAGTATTTACACCCTAGAAGTATGTACACTCTTCCATGTGGGGGAGTGCAGAGGGGGGCTACCCCCTCTGCGGGGTTCGGGGGGTCTAGGGACAAGCGGGCCCCCAGAGAAAAAATTGCCTTATAAAAGTATATTTTAATTTCATTGTAAATCTGGACCGTTCATTATAAGGTCGCAGATCTAATGGTAGAGATTATGTTAGGGGTTTTTTCCCTAGAAGGCAACCCTCTTTTATGAGGGAAATGTATTGCGACTATGGATGATGGTGAATATTGTATTCTGAGAGAGGAGACTGTGAGAGAAAGAAGAGGAAGTTACAACGTGTTTTGCTGTAGGTTGTATCCCTTCATTTAGTGGATAATAATAAAGGAAGGACCTGGCAATTTTTCTGGTGGACGTAGCCCACACTGGGTGAACCACGTAAATTTGTTTCTCTCTTGTATTGTGTGTCTTCTGTGTTTTGTTTCTGCATTTGTTTTATTTTATTGCTTCGTGGTCCTGTTTTTCTAACAACTAGTATCAGAGCGTAAGGTAACTCACAAGAAAAGAGGGTTCCTGGTTCGATTGGGAGAAATGTCAGAAGATGGAAAGTTTAGGGTCGGGAAATTTAATGACTAAAAATACCAGTTATGGAAGATGCAGATGGAAGACTATTATATCAGAAGGATCTATTCCTACCATTGAGCAGAGTAGCA
This sequence comes from Picea engelmannii, assembly GCA_009831015.1. NCBI lineage: Eukaryota > Viridiplantae > Streptophyta > Pinopsida > Pinales > Pinaceae > Picea > Picea engelmannii. Next base: position 526,344 of record ML779835.1, on the reverse strand, counting down.
AAGAAGTCGGCGGCCATCAAGGACAAAGAATGGGAGATTCTTGACAGAAAGGCTCTAGGAATGATACAGCTGAGCCTGGAAGCGTTGGTGGCTTTCAATATTTCGAAAGAAAAGACAACGAAGGGTTTGATGGACGCGTTGGCCAAATTGTATGAAAAACCCTCGGCATCGAATAAGGTATTTCTAATGAAGAGATTATTTAATATGAATATGTCAGAAGGTGGGTCTATTGCAGATCATTTAAATGAATTTAATATGGTTACTAATCAACTAAGTTCTGTAAAAGTGGACTTTGATGATGAGGTTAGGGCTCTTCTAATCTTGTGCTCATTGCCAGAAAGCTAGAATGGCTTGGTCATGGCTGTAAGTAACTCTCTCTCTGGTTCAAATACTTTAAAATTTGATGATGTTGTTGGTGTTATCCTTAGTGAGGAAATGCAATGGAAAAGAACAGGTGAGACATCAGGAAATGCGTTGAACATGGAGAACAGGGGAAGACAAAAGGATAGAGGAAAGGGCTCAGGAAACCGCGAAAATTCTAGGAAGGGTAGATCCAAATATAGACTTGGAAAAATAGAGTGCTGGAATTGCGAGAAGAAAGGACATTTGAAGAAAGACTACAGAGCTCCAAAGAAACAAAGAGATGGACAGCGGGAGAGAAATCAGGAAGAAAATGTAACAAGTGATGTGTTACAAGATGCTTTGATTCTTTCTGTAGATAATATTTCTAAGTCTTGGGTAGTAGATTCAGGAGCTTTATTTCATGCCACACCCCATAGGAAACATTTTCTAGATTATGTTCAAGGTGATTTTGGACAGGTTCAT
>ML779835.1:503542-523130 GCA_009831015.1 Picea engelmannii | reverse complement strand
CCATTCACCTTGAAAAGAACTCAGCCTTCCATTCGAAGACTAAGAATATACAGTTGAGGTACCACTTCATACGATCCGCCTTGGAAGATGGACAATTGAAGTTGGAAAAGATACACACTAGCCAGAATCATGCAGACATGTTAACAAAGGGAGTAACCAGAGAAAAACTGAGTTCTTGCTTAGTTTCAGTTGGTCTTCAAGAATGAAGATGAAAATGAGAAATTTTCCAGGTCCAAGAAGGTTCAGAGTCTAGCATATACAACAATAGTGGAGTTGTTGAGATCAGTCTCCAAGTGGGAGATTGTTGGTTGTAGAGCCTGGTTATCTTCCCGATTTTATAGGTCTTTTACTTTCAGTTGTGTTTATACCCCATGAAGTATTTACACCCCAGAAGTATGTACACTCTTCCACGCAGGGGAGTGCAGAGGGGGGGGCTATCCCCTCGGCTGGGGGGTCTAGGGGAAAGCAGGCCCCTAGTGGGGGTTCGAGGGCGAAGCCCCTGAAGCAAAATTTTCCTTATAAAAGTATATTGTAATTTCATTGTAAATCTGGACCGTTCATTATAAGGTCGCATATCTAACGGTAGAGATTATGTTAGGGTTTTTTGCCCTAGAAGGCAACCCTCTTTTATGAGGGGAATGTATTGTGGCTATGGATGATGGTGAATATTGTATTCTGAGAGAGGAGAATGTGAGAGAAAGAAGAGGAAGTTACAACGGGTTTTGCTATAGGTTGTATCCCTTCATTTGCTGGATAATAATAAAGGAAGGACCTAGCAATTTCTCTGGTGGACGTAGCCCACACTGGGTGAACCACGTAAATATATGTCTCTCTTGTATTGTGTGTCTTCTGTGTTTTGTTTCTACATTTGTTTTATTTTATTGCTCCGCGGTCCTGTTTTTCTAACACTATAAATAAATACTATATGTCTTGTCAAACCAAAGGCCTTTGCATTGGAACTGGAGTATCATTCAACGAAGAAAAACAATTGGTAATGATAGGTGGAATAAAAGAGAAGAACACTTAATCTCAGACCTAGCACTGAATAAGGAAATCCATGTGAGGTTGATATGAATAAAAGATGATTTTTTGGGCATTTAAATGAATCCAATAGTAGATAAGTGCATTAGTTGGGCATAAACCATGAATCCAACAACATAACACTTACAAATAACTTGCAGGTGTGTGCATATGTATATATTGAATATGAAACAATCATCAAATCAATAAATAAATATATAATTAAATCAGTAGAGGTTGTACCAAATTGTTGTCTTGAATCCATGGAGGATTCCTCCAGACTTATAAATTTACATTTGATGGCCACTTGGGATCATTACAAAGGACACAGTCCTCTTTGTTGGAAAAATTTCTCCCCCACTTCAAGAAGTATTCAATTGTTTCCTTTATCATCGTCGAATGTTTCCTTCATGCCTTGATTTGAGCAACTATTTTCTAAAATTGGAATGTAGATAAGGTCATTTTGGATACCTTGATATCTTTGATTGATGTGATTTCCCATATCGCCTAAGAAGTAAGTATTTGTTTTCATCCATTTTCTATCTCGAAGATCTTCTGCAAATATGATTGTAACTATCTTTCATCATTTAATACCATTAATTTTGGAAACAAGTCGACACAGTTGGATTGTGTCCAACATTCAAGCTTGATTGTTGACACCACAGAAATATTGATAAGATTCAAAACATGTTTGTTAAGAACCACATCATGCTCAACTGTCTAACCATTATCTCAACTATGGTAAGAAAATTGACCTTCACCCAAATATTTAAACCCTAAACTCATATGAAAAAACAACTACAAGGTAGTGTATGGAATCTAGGAAACATTGATGTTGGCACAAGGGAAGACTGGGGGTTCAATGCTATAACAACACACCAAAAAAAACCTAACTAACGGCCCTTTCAACAACACCTACGAAGAATATGAAGTCTCACTCGAGGTAGAGGTAGGGGCAGTTGAAAGACTTAGGTGTCTGCAACCTTAGCTAGGACACAGGTCTGTGATTACAACACTTATCAAGAACTTAGCATAGATCATTCATAAATATTCCACTTAGATCTACTCCACTGACATAACAGAGCATCGCAACATTCACTTAGGTCTAGGTTATTTTAGCACTTAGCAACAACAAGACAGATAAGATCTGGTAGACCAAGCACTTAGCATATTCATACACATCGGATTTAGCATTCATATACATCTCTAGCACTAAGCATAAGAAAGTATATATAATCACATATAAGCACTTAGCAATACAAAACATCTAAGAATAAGAACAAAGCACAACAAATAGTATTTACGTGGTTCACCCCCACCCTGGGGCTACATCCACCAACTCTTCTTCTTTATTAGCTTCAGTCAATCTGGTTACAACACAAAGCTATCAAAATCCTACTCCTCCTAGGAAAGGAGATATGCTCGCACCTCGCCAAATCCTCCTTCCTCATGTAGATCTAGCACAGAGCCTCCTTACAATCTGTGTACTCAACACTTACAACACTTGCACTCATCTCTGCAAGTTAATCACATAGATCAATTCTAGCACTAAGCCCTTGGATAGTCTTCTCTTTTACTTACATCACCTAGATATTAATTTATACATTACAAAAGTGGGCCTAAGCATGGGTAAACCCACAGGCCGACATCCCTTTCCCATTACATATTCCCAAAAACCCAAAAAGGACCCAAAAAGGGGGTCTAGCTTCTGCAATTTCCGCTTCACTTTGTGCTTCATCCTCGACAGGCTGTCAAAGTCCCAAAAATAGTCAAATATGACCAAGTATTCCTCAAAACTTGGTTAAGGGACAACATGCCCCCAACACTCACTTGTGACTCGTCTCGAGTCACTTAGGTCTGATCAGTTCTTCTTAGAATGCCTCAAGCTTGGCTCGAGTTGCTTCGACCTGCTATTGTTCCAGGGCCTCTTGCTCAGTGAACTCTTGGATGAGTGCATCATTCACCGGCCCTTCTAGGCGTTTCTACGTTGAATTCATGACCTGCTCCAGCTCTGTTCTTGGGCTCTCAATCTTTGTAAATAGATGACATGCCTTATCCTACACAGGTTGAATTTGTTGATTTACTTCCATTACCTTGCTCTAGATCATATGGATCTGTTGCTGGGTGGTGCACTTCTCGTGAGACCGCTTCATTCTCTCTACGGGTGATAGGGCCTTCAACTGCACCTGTAGCTTTTCGGCATCATGCTTTGCCTCCTGGAGCTGCGACTCCAATTTATGCAATTCTAGATTCTCGGTTAGGTTCTCATATATCTACGCACTTTTGCTACTTAACTGTTTGCATCCCTCAGTGAGTACTTTAATCCTTTCTATTGTGCTCTGGGCAATCATTTCTCGTTGGTTGCGCACTTCTTGCGGGGTACTTGGTATGGTCTGAAGCTCTAATTCCACAACTCTTTGTCGAAGTTACTGAATAACTTCAAAAATCTTCATCACTTGGCATTCTATGGGTTCTTTTTCCTTCTACTCTAAGCCATTCATAGAGAGAAATTCTCTGTTGACTACTTCTTCAATCCCGATCTACTTCATGAGAAGATTCTCTTTCTCTTTTTGGATCTTCGCTCTGTCTTCTTCAAATTTCACTTGGAGAGTATCCTTCTCTTGTTGCGCAGCTCGAAGTTGTTCAATGATTTCCTCTTGTGCTTGCTTTAAGGCCTGGGTGTCCTGCGTTGTTTCTTCTTGTGCTTTTCAAAGGCGTACTTCACCTGTGTCAGCAATATTGTGGAGTTGAACTGGTTCATCTCTCTCTTCTACTATTCCTTCTGGCAGGGGTGCAGTGGAGACTGCGCGGCTAGACTGAAGTGCCTGTTGCACTCCTTGGAGCTCGATCTCAATTATGTTGTACATTGTCTCTTGCTTAGCTTCCTACTTTTTTTCTATCTCTTCTATAGCTTCATTCATAGCTGTGATGAGGAAACTGAAGTCATATGGAGTGAGTGTGGTCTACAACTTAGTTACAATTGCTTTTGATTTCTTCTGGGAGGAAGGTTCCGAAGGCGAACCCTTCCTCTTCTTTATGATTTCTACTTTGTCTTCTGGTCTTTGTTTGACTTCTTCTAAGTCTCCACCATCACCTCCTTGGTCTGGTGTAATGGAATTCGTCCTCACAGATAGGATGTCTATATCCTAGACTTCCTCACCCTTCTTCGTCTTCTTTGTCTTAGTGGGCCCAGGTGTATCTTACGCAGCTTCTGGGCTTTCGATGTTGAACATGTATGTGGGGTCTGCTGAAATAAGGAGGTCCATCGACCATTCCTTGGTGATCTCCTCTAGGACTTCTTCTGTCATCTAATAATAATATTGAAGTTTTTCCTTTTTCTCATCAACATGTGTTGTAATATATATGAAATGGTGGTTCGCGCTGAACTTCATCAAAGGTCGAAACCTGTGTAAAGTATTTGGGGTCATGCGAGGCTCGGATTGGATGGCGAGCTTCAACTGGGTGTAGTAGGTATGGAAGATGACATTAGATTTCCACTGCATATTCATATCGTTTGAGTACCACAATGTATTGAACTTCGTAGCCAGTGGTTCAAAGGGGTCAATGTCTGGAAAGGTTGCACCTTTCGATAGCTCCCATGCAATGAAAGCTATAAGTATCAAGAGCCAACTAAAATGGAATTCATGCCCCTAATCCTGGGCTTCTCTACAGTCAATCTCTAGTTGATTCACCAGGTACTTATTCCATTTCATCTATAGTCCCTCTACGCACTTGCCTGCGAGGTCGATTACAAAGACGGATACTGACGTGGGTCGATTCTTGCGTCCCAAATTCCTTGCGATCAGTTGACAGGCGAGGTGCACTATGCCACTTTAAATAGAATCTACCTTGTAGCCTCACACACATTTCCCAACATCTCCATAAGCTTCTTTGATCTTATGAGAAAGAGTGCGATCTGCGGTCTTTCCAGGATAGTAATCATGGGGATTAGGGCCCTGCATGCTAAGCTCGGTGATCTGATTGATCAGTGTTGGATCAACTATTATGTGATGGTTTAACCATAAGTATCCTCCATGGTAACTCACCAACAACATCTTCACACAAGAATTCACCTCCTGGTGTCTGCCGAAGTGTGATATCTTCATAACATTGAGCAGAGTGGACTGTGCGAGGTTCATCATCCATTGTTGAGGGGTGATCTTTGAATTCTTTCCCTTGGTTTTGGTTAGGTACTTTTATAGGGAAAGCATTCTATAAACTTTACGATCCCCCGGGTTGAATTCAATAAACTTCAATGCTGCAATCTTGTCGTGATCTACACGGATTGTGCGTACCCCTTTCGACAAGTACGCAGTGACTAGGGTGTACTCAAAGTCTCTAGTCACACTGTCTCTGTTGATTGCACCGTGCAGAGGTGGTATGTAAGAAGGTAGGATCTATGGAACCAAATTCGCGTTGGTCATATCGTCTTTATGTTTGGTTCTTCTTTCTGTGCTGGCTCAGGATGTTCCTTTTCGAGTAGTCGACAGGGAGGCTTGCACTCCTCTCGTCAATGATGCATGTAAACCTGTAGACAATCCTCTCTCCGACATGACTCTTTCGTCTCTAAGGCTAGTGAGTACCTCTCTTACAGATTCTTCAGATGCGCTAAATTCATCGGACATATACTCTCAGGATCAATATCTCGGGTTCTCAAAGTAACGTAGGTACTGTAATAGGGTAGAGAGTAAGAGTGGAGTAATCATTGTTCACAATTCATGTAGTCTGCGGACTCAAATTCACAATTAGCAAAAGTGTCTTTCGTGCATGGTGCAATGGAATAAGTAAGTAACTCTGTAACGGATCATTTGTAACAAATATGGGGCTTCATTAACTCTTGCTATGTATGTTATGGCACGGTCTAACAGTCTGATGATGTGCCATCAATTATTTTCAATCCGTTTAGAGTGGCATTCAAATGGATATATCAGCCTCCAACGATTATATTGCTTCGCCATGGCGAAGTGACCCATGTTGTTGTTCTGATATCTCGACGATGCTCCAATTTTTCAAAGTTTCCTTTTGAGAGGTTCCCTCTAGAACCCTCTGTAGCCTGTCGATCTTATCTCTCTTTTTAATTAGTTTCCTAGCCTTCTTTTCCATGAGCTTTGTCTCGATAATTATTTTCCCGTTCTGATTCTTATTTTCCTTGGGCATAATCACTTCACACTACTAAGTTTCTCTCCCAAGACTCAGGGGTACTACTTTGTCTATATATGATACAGATACTCCAATATTATGTGAGTCCCCTAATTCTTTTGCATCTTTGACATCTGGGCTTCTAGTGTCAAATAGCTTTGATTTTTTCTCCTGTTCGTCAATCAACTACACAATCCTTCTGGTCATGAAATCTTTTAAATCTTATCTCTGTTTCTCTAAAACATTTTCTTCTTCCTTCTTCTTGGCTTGATCTCTTTCAATCAAAGCTTTTCCAAGTAACATAGTAAACGGGGTGTTGTCCTCAATAAATTTTATAATCTCAAAATATTCCTCTATCGAAGTTCCATTGACATTCATAGATATCTTAGTGAGCCTTCCACATAGGTTTACCAGTTTCCCTCTGAATAAACCTACTCTACTTAGTGAAGGGATCATAGCAGGCCTTCCTATAGTTTCCCAAGTTCTCTTTGTCATAACATTCACCTATGTTTCCTCATCCATAACACAGTCAATGTCGAAGTCTCCTATTGTTACCTCGATGCGTTCTTTTTCGTTAAATACCTCTGATAATCTAACATGTTGGTGGTCATTCAAGGTGTCTTTCATCTATAGTAATATATTTTTTGATTCTCTCTGGGGTTCTACTATTTTTGGATCTGCCTTAGGGTTTTCTTCATTCAGATTCATGCCTTCAATCTTAGCAATCATTCTAGGGCAATCCAATACTTTGTGGTCCAAGGATTTGCAACAAAGACAACTAGATCTCCCACCAGGACATTCTTTAGCAAGATGTCCCAGTCTTGTGCAACTGTAACATAGGGTTAATCCTCTCTTTCTCTTAAATGATCCCCAACTTCTTCTGTACTGCACACCAAGATCATGGTAGCTAGCCTGCAAAAAAATATTTATAGGATCATGCATCCATTTGTTAGTCCAAACATTATTTCTATGCATAGGTATAACATATCTACCAGATCTATTCATGTCAAATTTTATTTCATCTATTAATGCCCTAGTTTTCAAGCTAGGATAGAGTCTATCAAACATACCTAGATCCATGTTCTAGAAACAAAATTTTTCACTTATATTACTTCTACAGAGCACAAAGCTTTCAGATCTAAAAACTTTTAACTATTCTTACCTTTATCAAAGCACTAAGCTTACAGATCTTACCTCTTTTCTTCAGAAACTTCCACTTTTACTTTTCTTAGAGCACGAATCCTTCAGATCTTGCTTCTTTTCTTCAGATCTGGCCTTCTCTTTTTAGCATAGAGATTTTCAAATCAAGTAAAATACCGTGCACTAGGGCACAGATCCATGCATAGAGCTTCCACAGTTTCAGGATGAATCTTTTCACAAATCTTCTTCTCCCTTGGTTCCCAGCAATCACAGTTTCAGTCCCGACAATGGAACCATTTTTTGGCACAAGGGCAGACCCGAGGTTCATATTTATAACAACGCACCAACAAAACCCTAACTATCAACCCTTTCGGCAACACCTGCGAAGAAGATGAAGTCTCACTCAGGTGTTTGCAACCTTAGCTGGGACACAGGTCTGTGATTATAACACTTAGCAAGCACTTAGCATAGATCATTCATCAATATTCCACTTAGATTTACTCTGTTGACATAACAGAGCATCACAACATTCACTTAGATCTAGGTTATTTTAGCACTTAGCAACAACAAGACAAATCAGATCTGGTAGACTAAGAACTTAGCATATTCATACACATTGGATTTAGCATTCATATACATCCCTAGCACTAAGAATAAGCAAGTCTATCTAATCACATATAAGCACTTAGCAATAAAAAACATCTAAGAATAAGAACAAAGAAAAACACATAGTATTTACGTGGTTCACCCCCACCCTAGGGCTACGTCCACCAACTCTTTTTCTTTATTATCTTTAGTCAATCCGGTTACAGCACAGAGCTATCAAAATCCTACTCCGCATAGGACAAGAGATCTGCACGCACCTCTCCAAATCCTCCTTCCTCGCGTAGATCTAGCACAAATCCTCCTTACAATCTGTGCACTTAGCACTTACAACACTTGCACTCAGCTCTACAAGTCAATAACATAGATCAATTCAAGCATTAAGCCCTTGGATAATCTTCTCTTTTACTTACATTGCCTAGATATCTATTTATACATTACAAAAGTGGGCCTAAGCGTCGGTAAACCCACGGGTCGACATACCTTTCCCATTACATATTCCCAAAAACCCAAAAAGGACCCAAAAAGGGGGTCTAGCTTCCACAATTTCCGCTTCGCTTTGCGCTTCGTCTTTGACAGGCTGTCGAAGTCCCAAAAATGATCAAATATGACCAAGTGTTCCTCAAAACTTGGTCAAGGGCCAACAATGGATGACTATCCTTTTTCTCTCATCACCAAGTGGTGGAACAGATTCAATTATCCAACCTCAACAGATTATTTGCATAAATGTGATCTAGTTTGAATTCGAGATTATCCCAAATTCTTTGTAGATAAGAACACCTTGAATATTATATTCATGAGTGTTGTAAATTCTGTTGACATGTTGTGCACAAAACTCTCCACTGTGGGGCTTGCATTGGCTTGATCATCTTATGATTTGTAATTTGTCTTGTGGATTGGTGCATGGTCGTAACACTTAGATTACTTTTGTTTCTTTATATGCCTTGAAAAATATCAACAAATATCACTTAGAGGTCAAGGATCGCTAGGGACTGGGGATCAAGGGTTTGGGATAATTGGGGATCGGGGACCGAGGACTGGGGATTGGGAGTTTAAGATGACTGGGGACTGAGGGTTTAGGATAACTAGGGACCAAGGTTTTAATATAACCGGGGACCGAAAGATTAAGTACATAACACTTAGTGTTGGTTTGACCTAGTGTAAGCTCAATTGACTTGGGTTTTTTACAAAAGAAAATTGATTTATTTATGGATAAACCCAATATACTTTCGCCAACGTTATCTAATGAGAATACTTTATATTCAAGGACATTCTTGGCTTTAGTAACCTATAACTTAGGTGCATGATTTCACTTGTGGCTTAGTAAGAGGAATAATGGAAATAAGTATGAAGGAGGTTAAACTGGACTCCAAAGAGTTTTGAGGCATGGCCAAGAAGTCAATTTTGGAAAAAAAACTAGCAAAATTTGATGAAGTCAAATCAGATTACAACATTAGGCTCCATCTAGGGATTATGTCTCCTTGAGAGGCACAAAAGAACAACAGACCCTATGTCTTTTATCCTTAGCAATCTGAAACTGAACCCCTGCTTACTCTCTAAAACCTGTAAATGTATGTGCCTACTCTAAAACTATTTCTTGAAACCGCCTTGTTCTCTATTATGTGCATCTTACTTATTCACCACTCAAACACACTACAATCTGAAAAAAAATTGTTCTACTATAAAATGAACTGATATACAGAAATTAATGATTAGAAATGAGATTATTTATGTATAAGATCTTCTACTCGAAGGAAATCAATCATCCTAGTTAGGTAACATGCCACTTCCAATGAAACCATGAAAGAAGTGAATTAAATTGTTGATCTTTGCTCTCACTTTTAGTTATCAAAAAAAAAAAATACTACGAACAGTTGCAACTCACTATAAAAATCAGATCCATATTCATAATGTACAAATAAGGAAAAACTCACATTGTTTAAATATTCCAAGGGAGTTGTTATAGGATCATCAAAATAATGAAGGATTACCTCCTTTTGGTCCCAATGATTGAACTTCTGATCTGAGAACTTTGCTTCTTTGATGAGGCTAGACTTTTGTATTTTCACATCTAACAAAATAAAATAATATAATATGTAAACTTCATCTAATTGTTCGTGTTCAATATCTTCGAGTTTTCTAACTTCGGGGACATAAAGAAACATTTTCTCTGCTTGAACTCCTCATATTCATAGTCATCATAAACTAATGAACCATTATTGAAAATATATGAACATGATGATCTAGGAATCCAGGTTTGATCATTAAAAAAAATCCCACAGGTTTCATTTTCTTGTTATTGAATAGAAAATTCTTTACAATACTTTGAAATATCAACAAATTCATGTTCATGATTGTCATATATGGGATTATTATTAGAAATTTCAGTAAATGATGATGGAGATATATATACTTTGATTTGTGTTGTCTCTTTAGAGGATATCTGCATGTGTTCATATTCTTCATGGACAGATTGATATTCTAAAAGTTTAGAAACAACAAGCTGATTACTTTGAATTCCATTAGTAGTTTCAGATATATATTCACATAAAACCATGCTCCTAGAAATGGAATGAAATATTTGATCTTCATACAAATAAATCTTCATGATGGTCTTTACACATAATGTTCTAGCATAAAACATCTTTAGACTTCTTGAACAATGAAATATTCACAATATTTCTTACTTTGTATCCCAAAACTTATACTAAGCTTAGGATTATCAAGAAGCTACTTCAAAAAATTATCTTTGTCCCTTTCACTACAGATGTTATGAGAATCAAAATAACAAAATAAAACAATAGATAAATCAATATATTTCCACATGTCATCAGATACCATACCTTTCCTCTCTTCTTCCATTAAGCCTTTAAAAAAGACATGGTCTTTAAGAACATGAAAAAAATACGTGTTCTTGGCCAGCAAATAAAAACAAGAATCCTTCATCATTGATTCTTGTCTCATATCATCAAGATATCCCTCTTCAGTAAAAAAATACCACAAAGCATTTGGTTGACCCTTATTGAGAACTTTTGAGAATGATAATGAAGAAATATTCCCTTTATCTTCCTTAAAATGAAAACGTTAATTAGGAAACTCATTAATACATATTATATTCATAGGTGAATCAAGAACCTTTTGAAACTCATGATCATTCTCAAAAGGAGAGACAAAAATATTCTCAATAGAATCTTGATTCTTATCCTTGAAACAAAGAACATATATTGTATCTTCTTGAAAATATTCATGAATATACCCATAACTGAAATCTTGTTCAAAACAAACTTCAAAAAATTATTTCTCCTCCTCACTACTATAGGGAGAATCTTCACTATGATTTAGAAATAATTTAAATCCTTCATTGCAGCATTGTTCAAAAATAAGTTCAATAGGATATATCATTTTTCAATAAGTTTGAAACAATATTATATGAAAATCCTTCAGTGAAGCAATACAAATAGTAGGTAAATATTTGTACCATTGTTGAGAATCTACATCCAAAGAGATCATAAACATTTTCATGAGAACATCTTCATGAAAAATACCCAACTGATGCATACATAAATGAAATTCTATTAAATTTTGAGATGGATTATCATTATCATCTATGAATCTAGGAAGCCAGTCTCCCTAGTCTTCTGCATCAAGCATAGTATTAGGAAATCCAAGTATATTTGAAAAATCAAATGGAACATACCTTGCATCTATCTTAACAACTAATGAAATTGTCATTTGAACATAGTGGAGTCACCAGGTGAATAACCAAACAACTTGATGTCTGACCCTTGTCACCTTCAAGAACTAGATCTAATCTGTGTTGTATCCCAGGGAAAATGTTTCAAACCTTCTCTCCCTGGTAGTGGCTCCAAAAATATGTTGCAACCTTGAGATGTTCCTAGTTTCTTAGGAAATATGCCAAGGCATCTAAAAACCTAATTTTGAACTCAAGATGGATACTTGGATAGAGGGGGCTCCATCATCATATTTAAGACAATTAATTTATTACTTCCATTAAGTAACAACTCACAACATTAAGCTCAAATTTATGTATTTAAATGATAAAGAAAGGATTAATAGGGTTGAGGATAAAATGACACCAGGCTGGAAATAAAGTCTGTAAATCCTCTCAGACCAAAGGCCTTTCTATTGGGAATTTTTATCACGCAATTTGTAGGTTGGAAAAACCCCGACCCAACCAACAAAATGGAAACAACTAAGTGAAACTATATCCAATGTCACCTCGATATAGGTCCCACACTTTGAGGGTGACTAGGTCACTCTAGGGAGCCGATCTCAATGACCCTAAGGGGATTGATATGGATGTAAGGGAAAGAATAGAAGTATCCCCCTAAAGTTCAATGATGGAAGAGGAAATATGGCTTTGAGGCAAGCAAAGGAAGAAAGGCACACCAAGGCAAGGGGAGCCTTACTTCACAAGGCTTGTGGGGAGGTCTTCAAGGAACTCTAAGGCATCCGAGAGTGGTTGTTATTGTATCAGTTTCACTTGTATATGTTTTATGTGTTGTACATTTTGATTTGAAGCCTTCTATATATATCTACTCCAAACTGGTTTTCCCCATGGGGTGGGGTTTCAAGGTCATGTTGACCAAAAACATATGTGTCAATTTCATGCATGCTGAGAAGTGCAGATCATCATTTTAAAGTTAAAATATCTAGAGGTAGTGTTATTTTTTTTTATGTATATTGCATGTGCTAACATTGAGCAAAGAAAACACTTGCAAGGGTACCTCAGAAGGACACTTAACCATCAAAATATTGAGTTAAAATTTGGTGATTGTTTATTGTCCTAAAATAGTAGCAAGGGACAGTCACAGAGTTGAAACTTAGAGCCAAAATAATGTCAAAGACATACCTTAGTTGGCAGCCTCATAGGACCTAAGAAAATCTACAACCAAGTCTTTGGATACATGTAAAGGTTGTTTGTACGTGCCCGAGACATAAGAAAATCCACACTTTCATATAGTAATGTTAGGTGGAAAAGAAAGTCAAGTTTGTTGTCCATAACTGCAGAAATAATCAATGATATATATCAACACATAAATATAATAAGGGTTGCAATATAAGTGATAAAATTCCAATTGAATAAGCACGAGACAAGCTAGTAAAAACTAGTTTAGCTCAACAATGATAGAACAAGACTTTAGCACAAAATGCAAGGTTGTCATAAAAAATCTAATTGTAGTGATATTTATCGGCCTTATGGATGTAACAAACTTTTTATTACAACAAGAGATTTAACCACTACAACTTGCTCAAAACTTGTCAAAAGATGTGTTGTACTTAGTAGATTATGTGGGCAGATTTTAGGCAATTTGCAACGAGTAATTAGGAGTTATTGAAGAGTTTGGTTAGGCTTTTGTGCAGCCCCAATGGCTGTAGTTTGAATTTGTAACAGCAGTAATAAATACTTGGAGAAATGAAACACCCTAGTGGCTAAAGAGATCATTTATAGCATAGATTTGATTCCACTAGGAACAACTTCAAAATCACGAAATTTTATGTTTCCCAAAGCAACAATTTTATATCTCCAATCCAACAAGTGATGACTAGTGCCTTTAATGATTGGGTTAGTGGAGTAAATCAAAGAGAGAGCTAGAGGTACTACCTACTTGGGGGTGTAAATCCTCTTACTCCCCAAGGCAAGTATCCTTAGCTAGGGTTTGGGCTAAGAGGTATATGCACTTATACTTCTCATAGAAAACCCTTGTTAAAACAATAAAATTTAAGCATAAAATTATGGAGGCTAAGGTGGGGGTGTATTCCCTTATACTTCCCACCTAGCTCTAGCAAAATAACCTTGACCTAAATAACAAATGATGGCACAAAGTAAAAGCCTCACCAATTCAAGGAAAAATGCTAAGAAAAACCACCACAATAGAAAAAGAAGAGCCTTCCAAGGATAGCGCATCACTTCCAACAACCAATAACCAAGAAAGTATCCATACGCAAGAGCACAAGAGAGAAAATATACAAAGACAGTGAAAATTTCAGTCCAAGGCCTCTCCAAATGAGATCTTATGATCTCTATTTATACAAAATGTCATTTGAACATAGTGGAGTCACCAGGTGAATAACCAAACAACTTGATGTCTGACCCTTGTCACCTTCAAGAACTAGATATAATCTTTGTTGTATCCTAGGGAAAATATTTCAAACCTTCTCTCCCTGGCAGTGGCTCCAAAAAGATGTTGTAACCTTGAGATGTTCTAAGTTGCTTAGGAACTATGACAAGGCATCTCAAAACCTAATTTTGACCTCAAGGTGGGTCTTGGGCTAGAGGGGCCTCCATCATTAGATTTAAGACAATTGATTTCTTACTTCCATTAAGTAACAACTCACAACATTAAGCTCAAAATGCTAGATTTAAATGGTAAAGAAAGCATTAATAGGGTTGAGGATTAAATGACACCATACTAGAAATAAAGACTATAAATCCTCTCAAACCAAAGGCCTTTCCATTGGGAATTTTATCTCAGAAGTTCTAGGTTGGGAAAATCTTTAACCATTCACCAAAATGGAAACAAGTGACACTATATCCAATGTCACCTCGATATAGGTCTCGCACTTCGAGGCTGACTAGGTCACTCTATGGAGGCGATCTCGATGACCCTAGGGGGATTGAGATGGATGGAAGGCAAAAAATATAAGTATCCCCCTAATGGTCAATGATTGAAGAGAAAATATGGCTTCGATGACTCGTCTCTAGGTGGTTTAAGGTTGTCAAGTCTTTGGATGCCTACAAAGGGTGTGTGTACCTTCCCAAGATACAAGAAAATCCATACTTGCATATAGTAATGTTAGGTGGAAATGAAAGTTAATATTGTTGTCCCTAACTGCATCAATAATAAATGATAAATATCAACACATAAAATATAATAAGGGCTGCAATATAATTTCTAAAAGTCCAATTGAATAAGCACGAGACACGCTGATAAAAACTAGTTTAGCTCAACAATGAGAGAACAAGACTTTAGCACAAAAAGCAAGGTTGTCATAAAAAAAAAATATATAGTGATGTTTATTAGCCTTATGGATGTAAAACACGTGTTATTACAGAAATATATTTAACCACTAAAAATTGCTCAAAAATTGCCAAAAGATGTGTTGTACTTAGCAGATTATGTGGGCCGATTTTAGGTAATTTTCAACGGTTAAATTAAGAGTTATTGAAGAGTTTAGTTAGGATTTTCTGCAGCCTAATGGATTTATTTTAAATTTGTAATATCAGTAAGAAATACTTTGAGAAATGAAATACCCTAGTGGCTCAATCAAGAATTTATAGCATAGATTTGATTCCACTAGGAACAACTTCAAAATCATGAAAGTTAACATTTCCCAAAGCAACAATTTTATCTCCAATGCAACAAGTGATGACTAGTTTCTTTAATGATTGGGTTAATGGATTCAAGCAAATAAAGAGCTAGAGGTACTACCTCCTTGGGGGTGCAAATACTCTTGCTCCCCAAGGCAAGTATCCCTAGCTAGGGTTTAGGCTAAGTGGGTGTATGCACTTATACTTCTCTTAGCAAACCCTTGTCAAACCAATCAAATTTAAGCATAAAATTATGGAGGCTAAGGTGGGGGTGTATTCCCTTATACTTTACACCTATCCCTAGAAAAACAACCTTCACTTGAATAACAAATTATGGCACAAAGTAAAAGCCTTACCAATTCAAGGAAAAATGCTAAGACAAACCACCACAATAGAAAAAGAAGAGCCTTACAAGGCTATCACATCACTTCCACCAAACAATAACCAAGAAAGTATCCATACGCAAGAGCACAAGAGATAAAATAGCCAAAGATAGTGAAAATTTCAGTCCAAGGCCTCTCCAAATGAGACTTATGATCTCTATTTATACAAAATGTCACTAACATAGTTTGTCCACAAAATATTAGGGTAAACCACAAGATTAGGGGTCAACAACCCTAATCTTTCCCCTTTACACAAATAATATCAAAAAAATCATCTTTAAATTCACTTGTACACAAAGGAAACCCTAAATTAAGGTGATGTTACCCCTTTATGGACTTTAAGGGATGTTTTGACACTAGGAGCAAGTCGTTGGTGTTGGAGAAGCATCGTTAGGCCTCCAAAGGCCATATTTAAATCATCTAGTCCATATCCTCATGGTCAAGACCTAATTCTCAAAATTTCCATGTGTCAATGAGTGGTAACCTCACCACCAAACCTTATCCCTTCTAGGTGGCTTCATGCCTCTAAAGATGATGTTTTTCCTCTCCTATGTGAAATGTTTGGCATGTAGGGGATAGTTTATGTATCTAAAGTCATCTTATATGCCTCTAGAGGTTCATCTCTCTCATATTGCATGTGGTCCCTTAGCATCCAACTTGTGGGATTCAAGCCCCATGGAAGCCCAAGATAGGCTTTTTCCTCCAAAACTTTCCACCAACTAGGTATTGCAAAGACAAATAAGCATGCCCTCCAAGGATCTCAATTCAAAATATCATTATGAGTAAATATAAATAAGCCACCTAGGCATGTGCATCAAACATTACCCTGTCAAACAGGTAAGTGCTCAAAGAAATTATGCCACTTTCCAAGCTTAGATATGGGAGGATTGACAAGGTGTCCTATTGGGTAGATATTTCCTTAGTTCAAGGAGTGTTTCCCAAGTGATCCCTCTCTAGTCATGTGAAGTAGATGAAGTGATTAAGGATCAAGACTCACAGGGCATGGGGTTCATGACATACAAGGGGTTGTAGTGTCTCATTCATGGGTACCTTTGTAGAAGGTGTGTAGCACCTTCATTTACAATGCAGTTTTTCCAAGCCCATCCTCTTGCCATTTTTTGTTTATTTCATGTTTTAAAGGATGATTTGGAGGCCATTGTCCTAGAATGGTGTCTAGATAATGACAATGTTACTCACAAATACCTAGTGGAAATGAAAAGGTTGGCTCGTGATGAAACCCCCTTTCTCTCAGCCATGTAACTAAAAGTTATTACCCTGGCTTGGTGACCAGATGATGGTAATGTCATACGGCTAGAAACCTATGACCATGATAGGTTGGCTTGTGATGAGACCTCCTATCCTCCAACTAACCCCATAAGCATTCTATCATTTATTCCTGTGGGTCTTCCTTTTCTTATAGATAAGAATTTAATTTCTTTCTTGGGGGATCCCTAGACGAAGCATCTGGAAGGTTTATATATAGGATTTTATCTTTTTAACCAACAAAAATCCCTTTGGGCCTTCATCACTTTCTTCCATAGAATTAGGGACAACCCCTTCTTGGGTTAGCACACCCTAAAATCCCAAGAGACAAGTAAATGGGGGGTTTATGTGATGGAAAGTGGTAATTATGGTTGGGAATGGTACGATGGCTCTTCAAGAGAGTTCCTAGTAGTAGACCCATTCTCAAGGAAGACCACTTACTAGGGCACAATATCAACCACTAATGTGAAACAAGACAAAAGGCATAATTTCCAAGCATATATCATGCAATCTAAAGCAGTCTAAGATACAACATACTGAAAATGCCTCAAACATTGAAATGAAACTCACCATAATACCTTACTTGTACCTCATGGATCAAGGCCCAGTTCCTCTTGGAAGCCAACTGGTGTGGTGGATTCCATCTAAAAATCCTGACCTTTGTGGTGGTGAGAAGGGTCTCCATCTATGCAAGTGGATATTGTTGGTCACGTAGTCTCTGGACACTCCATATCTGAAACCCGAGGGCCTTGAGACACGATCTCCTTAGTTATCCCACAAAATTGGGATAACATGCATGAGGTAACTTTCAACTATCACAATAGCTAGTAATGATAGGTGGAAGAAAAGAGAAAAACATTTAATCTCATACCTAGCAGTGAGTAAGGAAATCCTTGTGAGGTTGAGATGAAGAAAAGATGATTTTTTGGGAATTCAAATGAATCCAACAATATATAAGTGCATGAGTTAGCATTAAACCATGAATCCAATAACATTAAAATTATACAAATAACTTGAGAAACTAGGGGGTTGGAGCCTCCTTCCAATTGCAGCTGGAAAACAAAGGAAGTTGGTGCTTCCAATGAATGTAATTCTTCAAGACATATAATAAAAAGAATTCTATGGTTTTCTCCTGATTTGGGTTTCCACGTAAAACACTGGTGTACTATGTATGTATGTGATTGTTCATTTCTTATTGATAATTATTGTATAATAATTCTACATTGATATAACACTTGGATTATTTGGAGAAAAAGGATTATAATTATGCTATTATTGATTCACCCCCCCCCTCTCAGTAATCCAACAATTGGTATCAGAGCAGGTTCCTTCAGAAATCAGTTTAACCACTGAAAGGTAGATCATGGAGAATATCAACTCATATAAAAAAGGAATACCACACTTTGATGGACATAAGTATTCTTTTTGAAGCATAAGAATGAAGACATATATAAAAACATAGGGGTTTGAAATTTGGCAATCAATTGTAGATGGATACAAAGTTCCACCAACAAATGACAAAGCAGTGAAACTTGGTCAGAATAATTCCAAAGCTACAAATGCACTTTTGAATGGTCTTAGTGAAACAAAATTCACCAAAGTTTCACATTGTAAATCCGCCAAAGAGATTTGGGACAAGATTCGAAATATTTATGAAGGAGATACAAAAGTCAAAGAAGCAAAACTTCAAACTTACAGAGGTCAATTCGAACAACTAAAAATGAAGGAAGATGAGAATATTGCAGCCTACTTCTTAAGAGTTGACAAAACAATGAATGCAATCATAGGATTGGGAGAGGAAATCGAAGAATCTGTAATTGTTCAAAAGGTACTAAAATCTCTTCCTATGAGATTCAACCCTAAGATGTCAACACTAGAAGAAAGATTAGATCTAAACTCAATAAGCATGGATGAACTGCATCGAATCTTCACAGCATATGAAATGAGAATTGAACAGGAAAATCCAGGTGTAAAAGAAGCAACCTTCAAAATATCCAAAAGATCAAAGAAAAAGAAAAAAGAACAGGAAGAATATAGCTGCGGCAATGACGTCTCGAAAGATGATGAAGAAGTGGCCAACTTCGTCAAAAGACTGAACAAGGGAACCAATGGTAGGTATAGAGGTAAGCTTCCTTTAATTTGTTTTAATTGTGATGGTATTGGTAATTTTGCTAACAAATGTCCTCATAAGAAAAAGAGAAATGATGAAGGTTACTCAAAAGGAAAACACACATATAAAGGCAAAAGAACTACAAAGAAAGATTTCAAGAAAATCCTATGCATCAAAGAAGACATCTCATCATCAGATGAAGATGAAATCAGTGACAGTGAGACAGGAAGAGTTCTATTCATGACAGTAAAAGATTCAGACAAAGAATACTTTGAAGAAGAATATGAATAAGTCGAAGACGAAATTGAAGAGGCAGAAGTTGACTACCGAGAAGAATTAATGTGTGCCATACAATTTATCAGAAGAGAAAAGAAGAAAAACAAGAAACTACAAGCAAAACTAGACAAGAAAAAGGACACTCGAGAACTAGAACAAATGATCACAAGATTGAAGATTCAAATAGAAGAAGATAAAAGAATTGAAGAAGCACTCAAAGAACAACTAGAAGAAAAGGACAAGATCATTGGAAACTTGGAAGCAAAGATTGTCACACTAAGAAAGGATATTCAAAAGAAAAATATGCAGAATAGCTCAAAA
>ML779835.1:433558-448203 GCA_009831015.1 Picea engelmannii | reverse complement strand
CTCTGAGTTGGGCAACTTTGGAGGACCTCCAAAGCAGACATAGAACAAGAGGTTTGTGATAAATCTTCCACCACAGAGTAGTTCTGGGCGGCCCTTGTGTTTGGATTATGAGAAGCCCTTTTGAACACACCTTTTGGGATGCGTGTCATTGTTTCACCCAACGTCTTCTCAATCTGTAGAGGAAGAGATGGGATCTCGGCTTCTTTGCCCTTCTCAGGAGCACTTGTTTTGCTATAATCATGAGCTCTAGTCGCAATGAAAGCGTCACTTTTCATCATGTATACGTTCGCGGGAGATGAATTGTTTGGGGGAGGGAAGTTTTCATGGTTTCCCCCTTCGCCACTCGCAGAGGCTTGAGTTAAATTCTGCCCATGATGAAAAGGGTTAGTCAACACGGATTGCTGGTGTTGTGTGACAAACTTATGGGCCTCTGCAAGTCGAGGGCATAGGTGAGTTGGGTGGTCTTCCGCACATAGGTTGCATGGATACCTCACCTTTCTCTTTTCTGTGGTGCCCTCGCCAGCCTTATCATTTGGTTTTTTATCCCCCTTACTCTTCTTGCGTTGTTTTTTCTTCCCCTCAGGCTGCTGGTTGCCCTTTGGGTTAGTCGTCTGTACGGAGTGTACTTCCAAAGTTTGAGTAGGAGGAGCAGCCAGAGCAGTAGTCTGGCTGGCCGTTGAGTGTTGTATAGATAACTGTTGCAATTGTTTTGCCAATTGCTCAGCGGGATTGGTTTGTGCCGAACCAACAATACCATCGGCATGTGGTCCAGCTCTCTGTCTGGTTTTGTCTAGAATCGATCGTGGTGCATCCAGCAGGATGGTGTACATTAGACTAGACTGAGAATAGATAAGCTCAAACTGTTGAGCCCTCATGATGGCCTCTTCCTCGGAGAAGACCCCTGAAGTTGCGACGTCTTTGGATAACTGCGGAACTAAAGACTTAAGGAACCACTCAAGCAGGAATGCTGGTGGGACGGGTACCTTGATAAGACTCTTTCGGCGTCGCCACTCTCGAATATGGTCCGAGATATGGTCTGCTGACGTCTACTCGAAATTGGATAGCAACTCTGTGCCGACATCGTATCTCACAGGTAACTGGAAATGGTTAAGGAAAGCCATAGCCAGTTCGCCAAAAAAGGAATATCGTGAATGATCAAGCTCTATGTACCATTTCACGGCACTCCCAATAAGAGTGCATTGAAACAATCGCAACTGGACGAAGTCATCTTTCAGTGAGTTAGATGAACACCATAAGTGGAAAGTGGTCACGTGATCCCCTGGATCTTCATTAGGCTTGGCTTCGAACTTTGGGATGTCCGAAGGCAACTTCGTCGACATAGGAGGCCAATGCGGATCGTGACAGATAGGATCATTCAACAACCGTGTTAAATCCGGAAAGTGTAACGTCGCCAAGAAAGGTAGTTTAGGCTGTTGCTGATAGCCGGGATAAAAGGGTCCTGGGGTTTGACTGACACTAGGTTGCAAGGAAAAGTTTTGTTGTTGGCCAGGGTTTTGGTAGAATCGTTGCCTTGACCAACGTAAGGGTTTTGCATTTGAGGAGACATCGTTGGTTGATTCCCCATAAAGGACATAGGATGTTGGGCGTTCATCGTGTTTGATGGACTTTGGGATGGATTACCCCATGCCGGTCCGGATGGAAGAGGCATAGAAGTCTGTCCGGGGTTCCATTGGCTGTGGAAAGAGTTACCCCAGAACGGCATTCCAGAGGATGGAACGGATCCTTGTGCTGAGTTCCAAGGTCCTGGTATATGTGCCCCCAGCGCAGGAATATTACCCTGTGCCGGTGTAAACTGTCCAAAAACAGGTGTGCCCCCGGATGGGAAAGCAGCGGATGCTAAAGTGTTATTACCAAACGTCCCATTCCCAAGAAATGGTAATGAACCTACCGTTTGAGTTTGCGCAGGTGTTCCTTGACTCCCGACTCCAAAAGGACTTGTGTGTGTAGGATGCCCGGCAGACTGCTGATGCGATCCACCGAGCGAAGGGGACGAAGGAGGTATATGACCTCCATCGTAAGGAAAATCATTGAAAGGGACAGGAATGCCCCCAATTTGACCTTGCAGAGAAGCGTTAGAGCTCCCTGCCCCCAGACCCAAAGTATGTGAAATGGAAGAGGTGAGTGCAGGACTCGTTCCTGAACTAGGCATACCGTATGAAAACGGAGCGCCTGTCGCACTAGGTGTATGAGGAGGTGTGGTCGCCGCCATAGATGGGGTCGGTCCACTGTGCGACGTAGTTGCGGCCGAGACCGTGGTGGCCCGAACTGCCGACAAAGGCAGGTTAGGAGAAGCTTCTCCTGTGGTAACAACAGTGATAGGAACGGAAGAAATCCCAGAGATTTGTTCCATAACTGGGTTAGGCACTGATAGGCGTTCGTAAAATCAGATTGGCACAATAATATCCGGCCCAGTATCAGTGTTTGAGGTTTCAACCAATCCAGGATTGGTGGTCGATTCCTCGGGGGGTTGTTTGGGATCAAAAGCCCCGGTTGCCTCGAAAGACCCTCGGTGGTCTAACTTCCACCTCAAGGGTGGCGGGGGCGGCTCTAGTATCACCGGCGGCAGGCCCAGAAGCCTTCGTGACCAGCAGAGCTCTGAATCCTCCACTGTGTGAGAAGATTCACGACACGCTAAAGTATTCTACATGAACAAATAGTAACACGCACTAAAAGAAAGCCCCTAGAAGATAAATCAAGCAAGCATTATATTAGTAGGAAGAACAGTTACAACAACCAACACTAGAGTACCTTACCGATGCAAGTGCAACTTGAATACGGAAGCACCCTCTGGGTCTACTCTGCAAAGCATTGGTCCGATGTCCATCCTAGGTACTGCGGTATACCCCCGCAGTCACCTGTGTATGTCCCTAGAAAAGATAGGCAACTAGTTTTCCAGTACGTGAACAATCATTAGGCGGGTACAGTCGGCAGTCGGGTAGACCACAATGAGCAGGGTATCAAGCCCGAAACCTGTCAAGGGTATCGAGAGCAAGTGTTCCGGAAGACGACTGAGGACCTAGAACGGATTCGAGACCCACGAAGCTCCGTGGCAAATGCTAACGACGGAATCTCTTAACAGATCCTCTATATGTGTTCTCCACAACGCTCGGTCCATCTTTGGAGGGGTGATCTCCGCTGCCTTTCCTTACGCGATCTCGTGTTTAGCCCCTGTGTTAGAGGGGGGTCCTGAATAACTTTCCGTAACTAGACTTCTACACTCCCTATTGACAGACTCCAATGTTTGGTTTGAGTGGCCTTGGAGAGTTTACTCTCCAACCTATTCCAAGGCCCTATCCTGAGCTAATGTATGCACCCTACAAACAGAAAAGTCTACTTGATTTTATTTAGCGTTGCTTTTAATGGGCTTTTTAAATCTCAAGGTGCGGAAGTGAAACCGATGGTGTGTAAGAAGACTCAAAGAAAAATGCACAGAAATGCTTGGAAAAAAAAAATTTCTAAAATGCAAAACCAACAACTTTTCGATGAAAAGACTTCTTTTTCTGAAATTACTAAGATTTTATGCAGTCAACATGAAGGATTTTCACTCAGATCTGCGAGCTACTTATACTAGACATGTACTGCAAAACTTATGCAACAAGACTTCTTTCCAAGCTACTGACGCAACAACACAATCCTCAAATCAAGAAGAAAATGACAAACAATTTTTTTTATTTTATTGCAAAACAACACAATAAGGAAAAATGATGACAAGATCAAAACCAAGAGAATAAAAAGAAAACTCTGGCTTAAAGCGTAGATCACAAACAGAATCAGAGCATCAAAATGCAACAAAGAAATCACAATAGCACCAATTCTAACACTTGCCTAAAAACCATAAAACAAAAAAAAAAAATTCTCTTTTGTCTTTTCTATCAAAAATCGAAAAATCAGCACAAGCTAAGGGTGAACTGCCCTAACCTGCTGACTGTGCAGCCCCAGAATCTAGATCCCTGAAAGAAGCTCTTCTCACCACAGGAGGGGATGACTACCCCACCCAAGCTAAAAAGTTGCAATCAGGCCCGCGACTGTCACCAATACAACACGTGTGCAAACGCGTGCTGAGCCTCTACAGCGCGCGGGTACCCGCGGTCTAGCCTTAAATAGGCCGCGGGTCTGTGTAAAAACTGAGATAAAATCACACACAGACAGTCTAATCCTGAAAAAGGCTTCTGGTATTGACAACCAGAGTCTCTAAAAGGCTTAGATGCTATCACCTTAACAGAAAAGCAAGGTTTGTAAAAAGAAAAACCAACGTAAAGAAAAACAACACAATAAGACTGACTGAAACACAAGACAGTATACCAATCAAGGCCCAGACAGGATCCAGAAAGCCCCCTGAGAAGATACACTTCTGACAGGGAAGAGGGGACTGCCTCTTAAGCTTCCTGGGCTCTACACGCTACTGAAACCACTACAGCAGGCGTTCACACGCGAGCTGTAGAAGGTTAGGGCGCGGGCACACGCGTTCAGGCCTTCTTCAGGCCACGTGTACCTCTGTGTGTCCCGTGAATAAATGTCAAGCGTTAGTCAAGGAAGACTGGTATTGATAACCAAGTTCCCTGCTAGCATTGACCTAACAGAAAACAAAAATAAACAAAGAAACAGAGACTGAACTTCTTTGAACTACCCAACAGATCTTTAACCAAATCCGGAAACCCTAAGAGTAAGACTATCCCCAGTGGAGTCGCCAATTCTGTTGTGGGGTATTCTACCCTACGAACTAACAAGCTAGGGCTTTAAACTTGTACGCAGATCATGACCCTTCATAAGCTTACTTTTAACCTTCTACCCAAATCCAAAACCCGTTTTCTCAGGCAAACATGGGAAGAATCAACTAACCTTTTTTATCAATGGTTGAAGTAGATCCTCCGTTGAGATTTTGTCTCCTTGCTGCTGCTGCTCCTTCCACAAAGCTTCCTGCAATCAAGGCAAAACTACGCATGCATGCTACTGATCTACTAGAGGGTTAGAGATAAAGCATAAATCAAATAACATAGATGAGACTCATGTATTTGGGACGGGAAAAGCATATTTTTCATTAATCTCAATATGAATCAACTTACAATGATTTTAGAGACCGGCCACCATTCCTCGATCCTGATCCTGGGTTCCTCCTCTTCTTTTGTCCTCCAACTGTTGTTGCATGAATTTATCCTAAAGCTTGAGGCAAAGCTAAAGGGTTGGGACAATAATGGACTTGGAAATTTGGCAGAGTTTCTTTGCTATGATTTTTTCCTCCTTGAATAGTACCCCTACCCCTCCTTTTATAGGCTAGAAGGAGCTAGGGTTTTAGGCGAACTCTCGGCCATGCATGGCTGGGAGTTCCAGTTAACTGACAAAAATCTCTTCCTCTCGGCGGAAACTTTCCTGATTTTTTGCTTTGTTAGTTAAACACGGGCTGTAGTGGGCCAGCCAGCGTTCACACGCGTGCTGCAGAAGGCCTGCCAGCGTCCCAACGCGCCCAGTGCTAGGTTAGGGCGTGGGTTACTTGATTTAGGAGGTTTTTGAAGAGTTTTTTCAGCATGGCTTAGGCAAAGAAAGGAAATAAGTAGGCCTGATGCCAGGTAAGCAGGGATAGTGCAATTTAGGGTTATAACAACTTGACTGATTGGTAGACATATATAACCCCTGGAGTCAACACTCCGCCAGGTGAACTTGTGGAAGACTAAGGGCTCTAAGGAATAAGGCCCCCGCCTTATTACGCGCCCCTTAGAATCATCGTGAGCGACTGTCGCAGTCTTCCCTCACGACATCGTGGATCCTCTCGAACTAGGTAATCGTTAACCTATCGTTCGAGCCATGGTGAGAGTGCTAGTAGGTGGTGGTAGGGTTGTTGTCCACCCCTCTCCCTCAACCTCTCTGGAAATCGTGTGTGGCCCCTTTACTCCATATGTGAGTCTGGTCGGAAAGCTATCGTCAGCCTGCATCATCAACAATCGTGTCAGAACATGTCAATGTCATATCATCAGATCAATGAAATATCATAGTAAATAAATCAACCCAAATAGCACACTCCCTGACTCAATCCAGAGTCCAAGGGGGTTCCACCGATGCCTCTGCATCCTCAAGGTCCGAAACCCTGCACACTCAATGAAACTGAGTCAACAGCACATGTCTACATCAAAGTAGTAAAAACATCATGTCATCTATCATAACGCATCATAATCAAGGATAAATGGTTTAACATCATAAAAGTCCAGGTCACTTGCAAGCAAGTGTCCTCAAAGAATAAGTTTTCTCAGTGTGCCAGAGTGGGATGTTACAGTTTGACAATTATGGCCTTACTAAGTTGAAGGACCCTCTTATGTCATCTAGAAGCCCCAAAAGGTCAAAGTAGTCAAAGTGGTTTAAGAGATTTTAGAAGGTAAATAATAAAGTGAAGTGATGAGTGTACTATAATTCAAAGTGAATACAATATAAATTATTTAAATTATAAATTTAATGGAGAAATTAGAAGTGGGTTAACCCTAAAATAAGGAAAGTGGGCAAAGTGACCTAGAAGATTTTTTTAAGGAAGCTACTTGGAGAGTATAAATAAGAGGCAAGGCTCTCTCATTTTAGAAACACTTGAGAATATTGAATAACTATAGGTGTCTGAGGTAACCAAAGAATATATAAGCCGAATTTCTAAGGAAAGTGAAGAAAAGAAGGTCGGAATTCAATGAAGGATAAATTCTTTTGATGATGCTTTCCAAGGTATGTTTTTTTCAGGTCATCTCACCATTTTCGCAATAACTTTTTTTCTAGAATAATTCAGACCGTGAAATTTCTATTCCATTGAGGAAACATATCCAAGTATATATGGTAAACAATTCATCATTTATGTAGTTTCATTTTTGGATTTACACTCCGTGGAAAATAGGGTTTGTGGCTAGTCCCGAAACTAGTCAAAAACAGGTGTTTCGGGTAAAAACGTCATAACTTCTTCATAACAGATACAAATTCATTAATACCAAATGTTTTGGTTATATTACATTATTTACTATGTTTTTTAATAGTTTCATATCAATTCAACAAATATTATGTGTGTGGCTCACTCTACAAGGTCGCTATCTAGAATAAGCCATAATTCAGCAAGGTGTGCCATTTTTTCCATAACTCCTTTTCTGAGAGGTTCCAAGTAGTGAGACCTAGAGAAATTGCTTTAAAAAGACTGAAGAACATTGTATATAAGTTTCATATCTTTATTCATTATAGGTACAAAGTTATGATTATTTCAAGTTAGGGTTGTTGACTAATCCAAAACTAGTCTTGTGAGACTAGAGAAACGTTTGATGAAAATGCTAGTCTCTTATTGTTAAAGTTAAGGAAGGTTTGCAGGTATGTGATCATATACACTAGGTCTATTAAAAAGTTACAAATCATATTTGGATTATGAAATTGATGAGGGTTTTGGTTGACGTACAAGTTGGGTACATGGTTGAGACAAGTAGTTGATGAGTTGGCACATACATGAGGTGTATAGTTGATGATTTTGGTACATATTGATGAGTCATAGTTGATGAGTACTTGACACATGATTGGTACATACTTGGTACATGGTTGGTTGCACTTTTTTATGGTACAGTTTGATTACAAATTGTTTGGTACATCTTGGTGCATGGTTGATGCACTTGTTTATGGTACAGGTTGATTACAAGTTGAGGTACAGGTTGATGCATGGTTGATGCATGGTTCAGGTTTATTGGTACATGTTTATAGCGATATATCTCACAGTGATAGTGTGACAGTGGTTCCATCATTCTACTTCTACTTCAGGATGGTTGGACAGGGCAAGGACAAGTGGTTGTAGCCACCTTCTGGTTGTAGACGAAGAACATATGGATTTGTAGCCTCCTTCTGGTTATAGCCAGAGAATTGGGGAGTTGAATCTTCCCTCAGGTTGTAGCCTGAGAAACTAGGGGTTTGGAGCCTCCTTCTAGTTGTAGCTGGAAAACAAAGGAAGTTGGTGCTTCCAATGAATGTAATTCTTCAAGACATATAAGATAAATCATTTTGTGGTTTTCTCCCGATTTGGGTTTCCACGTAACACACTAGTGTACTGTGTATGTGTGTTATTGTTCATTTATTATTGCTCATTATTGGATAATAATTCTACATTGATATAACACTTGGATTATTTAGAGAAAAAGGNCCCCCCCCCCCCTCTCAGTAATCCAACATCTCCTTCCTGAGAATGTAATGCCTCCATTGGCAGTAGGCTTGTATAATAGAGTACATTTATTTGTTGTAAGTGGGGTACTTACAGACGGTATCTGATAGTGTCGCACTATGATAGGCCATATAATTTATGTGTTGAGTGAGAACTACACACATATCATAGTCTAAAGCATTGGTCTCAATCTCAAACAACTGTTGTATATCAGGTAATGAGAGCACCGGGGATGAGCACAAGAACTATTTCAAACCATCAAACGCTTTATGTTGTGACTAGCCCCACACAAAATTTTCCTTTCCACCACCTCTGGTCACTTGGCTAAGGGACCATGTAATGTGGGAGATTCCCAACACAAACTTGCGATAGAAATTGGCAAGGCCTAAGAAGCTCTGAAGATCAATGAGTGTGGTTGGGGATGGCCAGTAATGAATGACCTAGATCTTGTTTGGATCGACATGCACCCCATGTTCATAAACAATGTAGCCTAGTTACTGGACCATGTTCGTGTTGAAGAAGATTTTTTCCAAATTTGCATATAGCTCATGTTGCCTCAGAGTGTGAAAAACCTATTGAATATGATGTAAGTGTTCCGCCCAACTCATGTCGAAGATGAGGATGTCATCCAAATACACCACCACAAAATAATTGTTTAAAGGCTGCAAGATATCTTCCATCATCCTTATGAATGTTTTTTGGGCATTCGTCAAGACAAAAGGAATGACCAACCATTCTAAAATACCTTCTTTGGACTTGAAGGCAGTCTTCCATACATCAATCTTCTCTATTGGGACTTGGTGGTAGCTAGAATTCATATCAATATTACTAAAGTATTTCCCCCCCTTGAGCTTGTTGACGATTAAAATCGCAATGATGAATTATGCCCGCAAAGGATTGCTAAAGCGCTATTATTTAATTATGATAATAATATAATACTAGTAGGTGGGACCCCCTTGTAGACTAGAGGCGCAAACATAGACATAGTATGCTTATATTTTGTTGTTGTTGTTATGATGTTTCCTACACAGTCCTATACAGTTGATTATGCAGTCTTGGTTTCATTTGATGTGATAAATGGGTGGTTGATGCATTAATGCTAAATGTTGTTGGTATTTTCTTGCAATACAAAACAGTTCCATGGGTAAGAGGATCATGTTGTTTACAGGTGCTATGTTATGTTATGTTATATCATTGATTACTAATCCATATATCATCTATGCAAAAAATCAATAAAATGGGAGATTGATCAAAACAAAAGGGAAAAACTATGGAAAAGTTCTAAATATATGGAAAAAATATTATGGATAAACCTTTGTGAAATGGTGGACCTAGATATTATACTGTGTGTTTGGTTAAAGGATATTGCAATTTTTATTAAAATTTGAATGGAGGCACATATGGTAACGTTAATATATGATTATTGTTGAAGTTATGGCATAAGGTTAACCTATATGTCTTGGGTGGTGCACTATACAATAGATATGGTATCAGATATTTACTATGGATATGGCATTGAATTATGCATTGGTTATTGTTTGATTTTAATGGTGGATGTTATGTTAGTGGGATGTCTCGTACATGGAATTAAATGGGGCCAGGTGAGGAAGTGACATGCATTTACTGCACGTCACTCCAAACCTCCCTTGAGGCCGTCACCCTAGCATAGTTACATTGTTGCTCTGGTTGGTTGTGAAAGCTTCGCGTTTTCAGGTTTCGAAGAGGAAAACTCATCTAGCTCTTCATTTAAGCGATTTTATCATAGGTATGGATCTTTTCTTTCCATTCATGATGAACTCTCTATATTATGAATCAAATGGTGGCTCAAGATTTCTTGGGTTTTGTGTTTTATTGAGTTTTTCAACTGTTTATCAATATTGTGTTTGGCTTCTCTGTGATTACTACGAAATGTTGGTATTATTAAGCGAAGAAATGGGTGTTATTGATTATAGAGTTTGTGCATTGGTTATTGACTCAGTCGGATTGATTTGTTATGATAATTCTCTGTGTAAAATGGTAACAATGGTGCAATGAGATCTGAGTTTTATTGTTAATGGATTTTAACCACCACTCTGTGTATCAGTGGATGTCAACTATTTTCCCTCTCGGTCGTTGTCATGATTCTTATCCAAGTTGCAATGAAAATATTGATAGTTTGTGTAGTTCTTTTGTCTAAGCCCCAGATGTTGTTTGATGGATCATTCTTCCCTCTCATTTCACTGAATTGTTTTCACAGTCCAATTTTAGTTGGCCTAGAATGTTTAAAGATTGTGTATGTATCAATGGATACGAGTTGTGTTATGGCCTTCTTTTCACAAAGAGTTTTCACATCCACTCTTCTCATCTCTTCTATAAAGATGGTTGTATGTTGTATGGCTTCACTGTCAATTGCTATCAAAGGTTATAAACCTCTTGGGTGTTGGAAAGAGACATTATGTCTCTGTGTTTTCGAGTACCCTTCACTATTTAAATTAACCCTCGTTCCTCTTTGATAAAAATATTTTAGAAGAATTTGTGTTTATGGGTTGTTTAACTCAAATTGATTTATTCTCCACTCAGACATTCTCTTATGGTTTTGTCAAGATCTTGGAGTTATAAGTTGAAGGACTGTGGTGTTTTTAAGGAGCATGGCTCTTTGTTTTTTTTCAATATTATATTTGTGGCATGTAGTTGTTAATCAGTGGTAAGTGGATATGAGGTTGAGCTCTCTGTGTTTTCTAAAGACAAACAAACTTTTGTTACCTCTCTGTATTTAAATTATAAAATGCCCAACTTGGATCCTAAATTGCTTCTACCTTCCTCAGGCACCTCCTAGGGTTTGTCAAGATTTTGGGTTTAATGAATATTTTAAAGACACGAGCTCCCTCACGTCAAAAACCATCATGTTGATGATTAAAATCGTAACGATGAATTCCAACTACAAAGTATTGCTTAAGCCCTATTATTTAACTATGCTAATAATATAATACTAGTAGGTGGGACCCCCTTGTAGACTAGAGGCTCAAGGATAGACATATTATACATGGTTTGTTGCTATTTTGTATGTTGCCTACAGAGTCTTACATTTTGTGAAAATGCAGTCTTGGTTTCATTTGACATGATAATAGGTGGATGATGCATTTTTTGGAATGCTTCTTTCGATACAAAACAGTTTTATGGTTATGAGGAGCATGTTATCTATAGTTGCTATGATTTAACCATATGATCAATCACTTAGCCACATATATGCAAGAGATATTTTAATGGTATCATGATTAAAACAAAGAAAAAAACCTATGAAAAAATCCTAAAATGTAACAAAGGGAAAGAAGTTATATGTTTGAGCTATGATAAAGGACTATATGCAAGTTTGAATGGAAAAGTTAAAGGATATTACTGTTAGTCCTAACTATTATGCTATTGTTGGTTAGTGGACTATGCAAATTTCATTAGATTTGAATGGGGCGCATTTAGAATTTTAATATGTATTATGTCATGGAGTTATGGCAAGGGCTAACATGTAAATGAAATTGGGTGGAGCACTATGCAATGGATATCATCGTAGATTTCATGATTATTTGGCATTGAATACATGGTTTAATTGTTGGTGAATGTGATGCTTATTAGGTTGTCTCGTACTTCAAATTGAATAGGCCAGGTGATGGAAGCGACGTGCATTTACTACACGTCACTCCATACTTCCCCTATCTCTTGTCACCCTAGCATTATTCCATTGTTGCATTTTACACTCTGTTGGTTGTGAAGTTCCACATTTTCAGGATCTTGGAAGAAAGAAGTCTCGATCAACTAATCATTTAAGTATTTTTCCATGGGTATGATTCTTTTTCTCTCCATCTATGAGGTATTCTTTGTCATATGAACAAATGATGGCTCAATGATGCTTGGATTCTGTGTGTTCTTGAGAATTTTGACTATGTAGATGTGTGTTATGGCTCTTTGTGATGACTGTAAAATGTTTATGATTTCAAGCAGAGAAATTAGTATTTTAAGTTGTGTGTTGGTTGTTGCTTGGTTAGTTTAGTATAATGATGGGTCTATGTCTTATAATAAGCGAACAGTGGTACAGTATGGCTCTACGTTGATGATGGAGGGTTTTGTTTTGTGTATTATTGTCAGTTATTACATTACCTCATAGTCATGGTGGTAACCCTTTACTAGTCGCGGAGGAATTGCCAACAGTTGTTGTGTTATTTCTTCAAACCCCGTGTCATGGTCGTTGGCCCGTTCTTACTGTATTTTCACCGAAGTATCCCAAGATCCAGCCTTGTTTGTCCCTAATGTTAATGCATTCCTGTATGGTTTTGGATTGATACAAGGTGTATCTGAGCATTCTTTCAAAAGGACGAGTGTTTCCTCACTGGTGTTTCTTTCAAGTTGTTTGACTCTTAAGTATTAGATAGAGATGTTATATCTCTGTGTTTTTTCTATAAATTCCATTGTTAAGGTAACCCTCGTCTTCCCTTTGCAAGTGTTAAACACACTATGTGCACTGGTTATTTTACCCTACCTGTCTTTGCTCTCCTTGGTGGTTAACTATTGGTTCTGTTGCCCAGACTTTGAGTAATAAGTAAGATGGTGTGGCTCATTGTTGTGTCTTTTTCGAAAGGTATTTTTTCCTATGGTTGATAAGTCTCAGAATACCTTCATCTCTCTGTGTTGATGTTAAGGATGAACGAACTCTTGTTTCCTCCCTGCATCTAATTTTTTATAGGGCCTGATGTAGACTCCATTGTCTTTTCTCACCTCGGGCATTTTTTGGGGCTGTCTAGTATTGGGTATCAATGAAATGGTTATGGAGGTATTTAAAAAAAAAAAACACGCTCTGTCGTCAAGTCTCTGTCTCGTCCTTGTATGGTTAAATTGTTTGAATAAGAATGAAACACGAACTTGCACACAGTCGAGGGTTGTCTTCCTACTTGTTATGGTTTCGCTCATTTTGTTTTTACCAGTGTGATCTTGATTGCAAATGGAAACACCTGTGTCGTTTTTCTAAGCCCGATCAGGGTTCTAGCCGGTTTAAAAAAGGATTCTTGTGTGTAGTTGGTTATGTTCGCTTCATGTATTATATTGGAACATTGCACAAACTACCAATTTCTTTAAAAGGAATTTCTATCCACGGTGATAAGGCTCGGGTTTTATGTTTGGGTTGACTGTTATTTCATTCCAAGATCTTGTCGATTGATATGATGAAGACTGTGTATAATCGGGCATATTTTGAAGTCTGTTCGTATTTGAAAAGAGACATGTGTATATTTTAATTGGGCCCAATTATTAATTGGTAAATAGTGGATGTTGATTATTATCGTGATGCATTATAGATTATCGGGGATAGATGTCAATCATATTGTTGTGCATTTTTTTTATTATTCTTAAAAGAAAGAGAAGAAATAAATGATCAACACTTTGTTAAACAGGATTGTTGAATGAAAAAATTGTTTTGTTTATAAGTTATGATTGCACAGACTGTTATGAATTAAGGAATTCTGGGAAATGTAATTATTGGAACAACAAATAGTTTGGTATACAATTGAGAAACAGTGAATGATTATGCTTTTTGGATTGATTCTAATACAAAGTTATGATTATTGATTATTTAATTTGTTTTATGAACAATATCCATTATCATCCCCTGTCATTTTATCACTTTTTTGCTTATTACAAATCCCCTCACAATACCAGATTCACTTTGCACGCCCTGATCTTAAAATTAAATTAAAATTAAATGGAAACTTTGTATTACAACAATTAAAGGATGACACAGAGATCGATCACATTTGATATGATTTTTCTACATAGTTGATTGTTTAATGATTCGTTGAGTAGTAATCATGTTCTTACTCCCTTTCATTTTATTACTTTTCTGCTCAATACAACCCCCTTATTCACCCCCTACTCATTTACAAGTATTAAATAAATCTTATGGATTGGATTGCATGGGTCTGGTGTGATTGTTGAGCCAAACGTTTTTTCATATTAAAGAGATGTCATGTATGGTTTGTTTAAGAAACTATTTGCTAATAAACATTGCATACATGATGATATTCTTCAGTAGAGGATGCCATGTCCGAAATAACAGGGGAAGAGGGAATTGGAATAGAGGCCCCAAAAGGCCAAGATTCTTGATACATTTTTATGCATATCTAAAAGAGCTAAACCAGCTCTTCCAAGCTAGCTTTTTCAATTGGATTAGACAAGGGATAGTCCAACCTGGGCCAGAAAGGTCTCCCTTCCAACTCCAGCATGTCCATGGTGTCCCTGTCCTCCCTCATGTTTCATTACAACCAGAAGTTCCTGAGAATGACAGATGGCAAGAGATTGTTCATCCATCATACTCCCAACATCGTGGATGGCCTGATTTGTCCCTACTTGCTAATCCTACACTGGTTAACCCAAATTCCCAAATTTCCCCTTCATAATCACATGTACAGTCTTCCCATGCAAGAAAAATACTCAAGATCGAATCCCACCACAT
>ML779835.1:417596-433474 GCA_009831015.1 Picea engelmannii | reverse complement strand
CCCCCCCCCCCCCTCTCCCTCAAGTGATTTAGCCAAATCTGTTTCATACTACATGCACTTGAGAGATGATTGTTCTCATGTCATTAGTGAGATCAAGCCTAAGGCTCCACACATCCTAAGGCTAATTCAGGAAAGTCAAAGGGAGACAGCAACAACAAAGGGAAAATCACCTCCCAAAGTGGAAAATATGGTTTTTGAGTATATTTTATTGATTGTTGAAAATAGTTGACTGCTGAAGTTTTGGACAACATACTATTTTTGGATATTTTGGATGTTGTATGTTTGGATATGGTTTAAAATATCAATGATATTTAATTTTCAAATTATGAGAATGATGATGGGAGCCACAAGGAAGGATGTGTTTGATTGATTGACTAGTTATGTTTATTTATGTTAAGAAACTAAAGGGAGTCACAAGGGGTCCCACCTACTAGTTATTATTTATTAAAGAACCTTATTATTATTATATTAATTATTCCCCTAAACTAAAATTTAGTTGAGTTTTAGTTAACTTAACTAAAAGAGGTAGTTGAACTACTTCAACTAATTTTGATTGCTTAAAGGAAAAAAGAGAAGGAAGAACAAGAGTAGAATAGAAGGAGAAAGCATACTAAGGTTTGATCTTGAGTTTTATTCAGATAGTTCAGTTTTCATTCATTCCTCAATTCATTGAAAGCACAATTCTCTCTTACGACAGCAGGGTCCTATTGTAGACAACAAGATTCAAGGTTGAATTACATCATTCAGACACTTGTTTTCAGAGGTGTTGATCTATCTTTGATAGTTTGTGTAGACTTGTATGTTTATGAATTAAATTTCATGACTGATAAAGGATATTGTGCAAAGTCAAGTGGTAAGCAATCTGTGGCAAGTTGATCCATCTTTTAAAGTTTAGATTTTTACTTTCTATCAGAAGTTCTTTTGTATGGTTTTCATCGGGGACATCTAAGTTTGACTTTGGTCCAAATTCCCTAAGGGATTTTTGTAAAGAGAACGATTATTTTGATTTCTTGGAATGGAATAAGAAATTTCTATTCTGTCTCATCTGTTTTAATACGTGACTTGGTATTTTTTCTTTTGTCTCCACATTTACTTTTGCATCTGTTATATCCAGGAAATTATATAAAAATGTTGAATTTTACAACAATCTTCTATTTTTTTTAAATCAACCTAGGCCCTTGTAACTAATACTTGTGGATTAGGAAACAAATTTTGAGGCTATTAATATAGGGTGATATTCCCATCTATCTTTCCTTAGACAAGAAAGATCTGAAAATGCTTGAGTAAGATTATTTCATATATTTTCCTCAACATTTATTTGGTGACCATATTGGGGAGATCTTCCATATCTCTCTGGTTGATTTTTTATGCTTGCTTATCATTGAATATATTTACATTTCTGATATTTATTCTTTGACTGTTTCATTTCTTAATGACTCTACCTATTGCAAGGAAGCCCAATATTGAGCATGGTATTCAAGATCAAACCAACATTGCTTTAAACTTGTTTAATACCATTTTAGATACCGCTAATACTCGGGTTGAGCTTAATTGCTCATGGGAAGAAATTGAACAAGACATAAGTGCCCAAGAACGTTGGGAAGATAGGCAAAGAAATCTTAGGAATCAGCCATAGCTTTCTTATTCCTATAGTTTTGATCTTTTTTTCACGTCCTTAGACCCTCTTATTTCTAGGAGACGAAGAGGTTTATCACAAGAAATTAATCCTATTGTTGAAATAGGAAGAAGGAACGTTGTGTTGTCAACCCAACAAAGCACTCTAAGGATAACTTTTTCTAATTCATCTAGTTTGTATTTCTCTCCCTTGCCTATCATCCACAAGATGGCATCTAGTGCTGGCTCTGGTGGCACTGGAAGTGCTTCTTCATCTCAATATTCAGCTTCATTAGTGATTGGTAGCTTATATAGTCACCAAGTCCCTATCCAATCTACTACAAACCCTGCCAAAGTCATTAAAAAGTATGGGTTTTTTTAGTTTGAAGAAGATGCTACAACTACCCCATGGCATGTTTCCTCCCCTCTTAACCTAGCACCTGCTACTCATCCACTTCCTAAATTTAAAGATCATCCCCCTAGGTTTTCATAGAATAACATTGTCACTATGAATGAAAACTTGGTGGAATTTTCTAATGCATGTCACAACATAGGATCCAATGACAATGATACTTGTAAGCACTTATTTGTGAATTCCCTTGAAGGGAAGGTTGTAGCTAATTTATTTGATCTCCCTCCTAAGATTTTATCTACTTGGGAGGAGTTAGTATATTGGTTCAAATCTACCTATGGGCAATCCAAAATCTCGGCCAAGCAGTTATGGGAGTACAATAACATCGCTTATAAGGATGGTGATACTATCAAGTCCTTTAACTTGTGTTTCACCAAATTGTAAAACCAAATCCCTAAACTCATTAGCCCTCATAACTAATCCACTTTCATGCATTATTACAATCCATTACCTTCCCCCTATCATCATAGGCTTGACGAAAAATCCATTCATAACCTTTTTTCCTCTCTGCACACATGTTTAGAGTATGAAGAACAACTTGAAAGAACAAGTCTTCCTAAGGGAGACTCAGTTAAACAAACAAACATGTATGCCCTCTTACATATTGTACAAGACATGAATAATCAAATGATAGTGTATGAATAGAAAGGAAATGCCCCCTCTCTTACCCCTGTAGCTTCATCTTCTTCTGCACCCCCCTTTAGAAATCCAAATGAAAATAATTTTCATTCTAAAGCTATCATGTCTCGTAGTTGGTGTAACTTTTGCGAGAAACACCATGAGGAAAGTACATGTGAGGTAAATAAGAATGTCAAAGATAAAATCTTTGTTAAGAGACCTGAAACTACTATTGATGTCTTAGACTTTGCAGAGCCAGAGGATGCCATGATCATAAGTACTAGGAATAAATCCTATGCTCCCAAAATCAAATATGATCCTCCCCACAATTCTTATATCCCAATATCATCTTCACTAGCTTCTACTTTTTAGGTTCCTAAGGCTCCTAACAGTCAAGGAACTACCTCCCCTCTTCCCTCTTGCAAATACAACATTCTAAATTAGTTGGCCAACATCAAAGCAGATGCAACCCTCCTAGAGATGTTTTTTGTCCCTGAACAACAGAAGCATCTAAAAAAATTCATGGAACGAAAAGATTTTGTTGTATCCAACCTCTATGAAGAGATAGATGAAGAGGATTCGTCTGTAAATAAAGTAGGTGTGCATAACTTTAGACACCCTATAAAAAAAACCTTTTTTTATATTTCTGTAAAGATTATGGATAAGATTGTCCATTGTTGCCTCATTGATAGTGGTTCGGGCCCAAGTGTAATGTCAAATATTATTATGGAAGAGCTAGGCTTGTCTTGTACAAATTAAAATTCCATAAGCATGCTCTCTTATAATAGTCCACAACAAATGACCATAGGTGAAATCAACAACGTGACCTTGGTTTTGTGTGCGCACCCTAAAATAAGGACAACCCTTAATATTCAGGTAATTGATATGTCAGTGAGTAATTACTCGATCATCTTATGAAGAGATTGGAAAGATTTAACGGGTGGATACATCTCACTCAACGGGACACACTTATATGTTCCTCAGAATGGTAAAAACATCATAGTCCTAAGGGAGGGGAGAATTTCACCTTACATAGAAAGTGTTCCATGACCTAATGTGAATTATATTGAGGAGGACCTAGGAGTGTATTCCATATTTGTCGATGAGGAAAACATTACCTTGGAAAAAATCGAATTAGACGATGGGATGTGGCATATGCACTTTTATGGTTCATGCTCCAATGAAGTTAACAAAGATGGTATTATATTGTACTCTCTTGTGGGTAAAATTCATAACTTTTCCTATAGGTTGGAGTTTTCTTACACAACCAATGTCACTGAATTTGAAGCATTACTGTTAGGCATTGAAAATGCCTATAATCTAGGTTGTGTTCACCTTACAGTTTTTGGGGATTTTGAACTTGTTGTAAACCTTGTACGTAATATATACCCTCCTAGAAACAAGTTAATGAAATGATACACCCAAACTGTCTAGGTACTTATCTCGAAATTACTATATTTCAACATCACTCATGTTAAAAGAGAATTGAACTCAATGGTTGACCGGTTAGTTTTTTTTGCAGCCTCTCCTAATCAACAACTTCTGCCATAAAAACTTGATTGTACCTTTCAATATTTGTATTGTCCACACATCCATGACAATATAGAGTCATGGCAGGTATTCCCTAGTGATGAGAGAATATGTGATTTCATTCAAAATGAATCTTATAATCCCAAGGAAATTATATCAATGGAAGATAACAAAATTCCTAAAAGCTTGACTCCTCTAGAAAGTTCATTTTCATTGAGTTATGTAGGAAAAAAAGAGAAACATAAAGAAGAGGAGTCAAAAATGAAAGTGGGTGAAACCATTTCCTTGAAAATTGGAACACCTGAGTCTCCAAAGAATGTTAAAATAGGTGCCCAATGTTCTGATGAAGAAAAATTGAAGTTTGTTAAGTTGCTTGGTGAATTTTAAGATATTTTTGCTTGGTCTTACGAGGATCTTCGTGATTTTGATCCTTCTCTTATACATCATTCCATTCCTATCAAGGACAGCATAAAACCATTTAGGAAAAAACAAAGACCCATTAACCCTGCACTGGAAGAAACTATTCGAAAGGATTTGGAAAAACTCTTGAAGGTTGGGATCATTTTCTAGGTTAAGTATTCTAAGTGGGTCTTCAATCTGGTTCCCATTCGGAAAACAACTGGTCAAATCAGATCATGCGTAGATTTTCTCTCATTAAGTTGGGATAGTTTAAAATATCACTTTCCTCTCCCCAATATGGAAATGATTTTGTAGCAAGTTACAGGGTCACAGATGATGTCCTTACTTGACGGTTTTTCTGGTTACAATCAAATCAAGGTAAAAAGGGAAGATAAGTATAAAACCACTTTTATTTCTCATTAGGGAATTTTTGCGTATGAAAGTATGCCTTTGTGGCTTATCTAATGCAGGTGCTACTTTTTAAAGAGATATGCAAATATCTTTTGACGATTTGATCGGAAATATTATTCAGATCTATCTTGATGACTTAATTGTGTATTCTAAAACCCGATGAGGTCATTTTGGTCATCTTAAAAGAGTTCTCATGTGATGCAGGAAATTTGGCATTTATCTAAATCCTTCTAAGTATATTTTCGGCGTTACCAAGGGAAAGTTCCTTGGACACATTGTCTTTGATTCAGAAATAAGCATTGATCTTGAAAGGATTGTTTCTATCATAAATTTGCCTGCTCCCACTTCAAGGAAGGAGGTTCAAGCTTTTATGGGTGTTATTAACTTTGTCTGTAGGTTTTTTTCTGATTTTGCTGTGATGGTCAAGACAATTCATAATCTGCTTGAGCAAGATTGTTCATTTTCTTGGACAGATGATGTCGAATATTCTTTTGTAGGGATCAATAAAGCAATCAGTTATGCGCTAATTTTGGTGAATCCAAATTTTGAGAAAGAATTTATGGTATATACTAATACCACAGAGGAAGTAGTTTTTGCTATCCTCATGCAAGGTGATGACCAAGGTAACGAAAAATCAGGCTTACATGAGTCAAAGATTGTCTAATGATGAGTTTAAATATTCATTTATTGAAAAGAATGTTTTCATTCTCGTTAAAGTTGTTGAAAAATTGCGCCACTTCATCTTAGGTAAGTACACATTG
The DNA here is from genome assembly GCA_009831015.1 of Picea engelmannii. Classification (NCBI taxonomy): domain Eukaryota; kingdom Viridiplantae; phylum Streptophyta; class Pinopsida; order Pinales; family Pinaceae; genus Picea; species Picea engelmannii. The sequence goes on along the minus strand of ML779835.1, from coordinate 427,729 downwards.
GTAAAAGTCCCTTTACCCACTATCATTTTTTTTCTCTAACAGACTTATCTTTCAGAGAAGCTTTCAAATTGGCTTGCAAAGATCCAGGAGCATGATTTAACTATCGTGACTTCTAACACCATCAAGGGACATGAATTAGCCCTTCACTTAGCTCATCATGTTGAAACTAGTGAAGAAATTGATGAAAAAGATAGCTCTTTGTCAGCATTGTTCTACATTAATTATCAAATCCTTTTGTGTATGAACTTCCTTGGTATAAAAATTTGGTTTACTATTTGCAAAATCAAAGATGTCCATATAATTAGACACTCATCATAGAAGAATTTTCTGTCTCGAATCTGCTAGATACGTCATTATAGGAGACTTCTTGTTTAGAATATTTGTCGATGGTATGTTGCCTTGATGTGTAAACAATGAGGAAGAACAGAAACTATTGCAAGAAACTCATGGTTATTCAAATGTTGTTATTCATGTAGTAGGTCATTTTTCTGCTAAAACCATTGCTTTTAATATTATCAAAAAAGGATACTATTGGCCTTCAATCTTTCGTGATTCTTATGTTTTTTCGAGATCTTGTGACAAGTACCAGAAATTTGTTGGGAAAGAATGCCTTTCATCCATGCCTTTACAACCTTTCCTCCCAGACTTTCCTTTTTCAAAATGGGGTTTGGACTTTATTGGTCCTATTAATCCTATGTATTCAGTAGGAAAAGTCTTTATCTTGACATCCACAGCCTATTTTACAAAATGGGTTGAAGTTGTCCCGCTTAAACATTTGACAGATGAGTAGGTGATTTCTTTCCTTGAAAATAATATTTTTTCCAGATTTGGTCTTCCTTTGGAAATTATTACAGACAATGGTCCCTCTTTTATTTCTACTAAGCTAACCCAATTTTTAGCTAAGTTGGGGGTTAAACATTTTACCTCATCATCTTATTACCCCCAAGGAAATGGGCAGGCCGAGTCTACCAATAAGAATCTGGTAAGAATTATCAAAAGGCTCATCGAAGATAAGCCTCGTCAATGGCACACTCTCCTCACTTACACCCTTTGGGCAGATCAAACTACCACCAAGGTGAGCATTGGTTGCACTCCTTTCCAACTTTTTTATGGTCAAGAAGCCATTCTACATATTGATTTGGAACTTTCCCCCTTAAGGTTAATGCTACAGGTCAAAGAATTAAATTCTTCTGATGTTTCTCAAATAATGAATGTGCTTTTTGCTTTAGAGGAGAAAAGGACGTTTGCCTTGGATAATATAAAGAGAAGACAACAAATTGTTAAAAAATATTTCAACAAGAGTGTCAAAGCTATCAAATTTAAAGTCAATGAGAAGGTATTGTTGTGGGATTCATCTCATGTTGATAGACAAAGACATTCAAAGTTTCAAAAATTATGGTTGGGTCCTTTTAAGATCTCTTTTGTCCTGGGTGCAAATTCTTATATTCTAAAAGACTTACAAGAGCGATTGTTTTCCTACAACACTAATGGTTCCCACTTAAAACATTACGTGGAACCAACCTGAAGAGTTTAATGCTATTTGGATTTTTTATGTATTATAGTAGTTTTCATTTATGCTTTTACACTAGTAGTTTTCATTTCTTCTTTTACATTAGTAGTTTTTCATTTCTGTTATTTCATTTCCTGTCATTTCATTTCTGCTTATTTAAATTTTGTTGCTTCATTTCTGTTATGACATTTCTTTCTTTCTTTCTTTTGAATTTAATTTTTGTCAAAAATAAAATGTTGGATCAGTTTTGCCACAGCGACACTTCTACAAAGTATTGTTAATCAATAATAATCAATATTACACAGCTGTCATGATGTTCCCCTTGAAGGAATCATTGAAATTGTTATCTACTTTCACTGTTGTTTTATGAAATAGTTGGTTTTATCCGACTTCTGCTTTCATTTTCTTCATCCATTTCGATATTCAAATAGCAAGTTCAGAAACTTTTTCTCCTTGAAGTCAAGAACAATTTTTAGTTGAATGATTATGCTTACAGGGATAAAACCCCCTCATACTTAACACTTTCCATGAGTTATTCCAAAATTCCCGTTCATTTTTCCATTAAATCCACTCACTTCCCCCAATGGCATAATCATTATGATTTCTATCTTCTTGATCTGATGTTACTTGGTCTACGAAGCCAGACATTTTGAGTTCTTAATATGTTGGAAACAAATTTCCCTGTGGAGTCGCCAGTTTGTTGACGATTAAAATCGTAACAATGAATTATGCCTGCAAAGTATTGCTTAAGACCTATCATTTAACTATGCTAATAATATAATACTAGTAGGTGGGACCCCCTTGTAGAATAGAGGCGCAAGGATAGACATATTTTACATGTTTTGTTGTTATTTTTTATGTTTCCTACACAGTATTACATTTTTTGATGATACAGTCTTGGTTTCATTTGACATGATAATAGGTGGATGATGCATGTTATGGTTATGAGGAGCATGTTATTTATAGTTGCTATGATTTAAACTTATGATCGATCACCTAGCCACATATATGCAAGAGATATTTTAATGGTAGCATGATTAAAACAAAGAAAAAAACCTATGAAAAAATCCTAAAAGGTAACAAAGGGAAAGAAGTTATAGTTTGAGATATGATAAAGGACTATATGCAAGTTCGAATGGAAAAGTTAAAGGATATCAATGTTAGTCCTAAATATTATGTTATTGTTGGTTAGTGGACTATGTGAATTTCATTAGATTTGAATGGGGTGCATATAGAATTTTAATATGTATTATGGCATGGAGTTATGGCAAGGGTTAACGTGTAAATGATATTGGGTGGCACACTATGCAATGGATATCGTCACAGATTTCATGATGGTTTGGCATTGAATACATGGTTTAATTGTTGGTGAATGTGATGCTTATTAGGTTGTCTCGTACTTCGAATTGAATATGCCAGGTGATGGAAGAGATGTGCATTTATTGCACATCACTCCATACTTCCCCTATTGCCTGTCACTCTAACATTGTTCCATTGTTTCATTTTTCACTCTATTGGTTTTGAAGCTCCACATTTTCAGGCTCTTGGAAGAAAGAAGGCTTATCCAACTCACCATTTAAGCATTTTTCCACAGGTATGATTCTTTTTATCTCCATCCATGCATTATTCTCTGTTGTATGAACAAATGATGGCTCAGTGATGCTTGGATTCTGTGTGTTCTTGAGAATTTTGACTGTGTAGATGTGTGTTATGGCTCTATGTGATGACAGTAAAATGTTTATGATTGCAAGCAGAGAAATGAGTATTTTAAGTTGCTCATTGGTTGTTGCTCGATCATTTTAGTATCATGATGGGTCTCTATGTTATAATAATCAAACAGTGGTACACTATGGCTCTACGTTGATGATGGATGGTTTTGTTCTGTGTATTACTGTCAGTTATTCTCTTCCCTCACAGTCATGGTGGTAACCCTTGCACAATCGTAGAGAAATTTCCAAAAGTTTTTGTGTTATTTCTTCAAACCTCGAGTCATGGTCGTTGGCCTGTTCTTACTGTCTTTTCATCGAAGTATCCCAAGATCCAGTATTGGTTGGCCCTAACGTTAATACATGTTTGTATGGTTCTAGATTGATACAAGTTGTATCTGAGCATTCTTTCAAAAGGAAGAGTGTGTCCTCATTGGTGTTGTTGTCAAGTTGTTCGGCTCTTAAATATTGGATAGAGATGTTATATCTCTGTGTTTTTTTGATAACTTTCATTGTTAAGTTAACCCTCATCTTCCCTCTTCAAGTGTTAAACGCACCATGTGCACTGGTTATTTTACCTTACCTGTCTTTTCTTTCCATGATGGTTAACTATTGGTTATGTTGCCCAGACTTAGAGTAATAAGTAAGATGGTGTGACTCACTGTTGTGTCTTTTTCGAAATGTATTTTTTCCTATGGTTGATAAGTCTTGGAAGACCTCCAACTCTCTGTGTTGATGTTAAGGATGAACGAACTCTTGTTTCATCCCTGCATTTGATTTTTGACAAAGCCTAATGTAGACTCCATTGTCTTTGCTCACCTCGGGCACTTTCTAGGGATGTCAAGTAATGGGTATTAGTGAAATGGTTATGGAGGTCTTTAAAAACAAACACGCTTTATCGTCGAGTATTTGTCTCATCCGTGTATGGTTAAATTGTTTGAATAAGAATGAAACAGGGACTTGCACACAGTCGAGGGTTGTCTTCCTACGCGTTATGGTTTTGCTCACTATGTTTTTACCAGCGTGATCTTGATTGAAAATGGAAACACCTGTGTGGTTTTGCAAAGCCTGATTAGGGTTCTGGCCAGTTTAAAAAATAATGCATGTGTGTAGTTGGTTATGTTCACTTCATGCATTATATTGGAACATATCACAGACTACCAATTGTTTTAAAAGGAAGTTATATCCACAGTGATAAGGCTCGATTTTTATGTTTGGGTTGACTATTGTTTCATTGCAAGATCTTGTCGATTGATATGATGAAGAATGTGTATAATCGGGCATATTTTGAAGTAAGTTCGTATTTGAAAAGAGACCTATGTATATTTTAATTAGGCCCGATTGTTAATTGATAAACAATGGATGTTGATTATTATTGTGATGCGTTATGGATTATCAGGGATAGATGTCAAGCATATTGTTGTGCATTTTTTTTTATTCTTAAAAGAAAGAAAAGAAAGAAAGGATCAATGCTTTGTTAAACAGGACTATTGAATGAAAAGGTTGTTTTGTTTATAAGTTATGATTTCACAAATTGTTATGAATTCAGGAATTCTAGGAAATTTAATTATTGGAACAACAAACAGTTTGGTATACAATTGAGAAATAGTGAATGATTGTGCTTTTTGGATTGATTCTAATACATAGTTATGATTATTGATTATTTAATTTGTTTTATGAACAGTATACATTATCATCCCCTATCATTTTCTCACTTTTCTCTCATTACGAATCCCCTCACAATCTCAGATTCACTTTTCACACCCTGTTCTTAAAATTAAATTAAAATTAAATGGAAACTTTGTATTACAACAATTAAAGGATGACACAAAGATGGGTCACAGTTGATATGATTTTGTTACACAGTTGATTGTTTAATGATTTGTTGAGAAGTAATCATGTTCTTACTCCCTTTCATTTTATCACTTTTTTGCTCAATACAACCCCCTCAAATATCCTAGAACACTTTTTCACCCCCTGCTCATTGACAAGTATTAAATGAATTTTATGGATTGAATTGCATGGGTCTGATGTGATTGTTGAGCGAAACTTTGTTTCATATTAAAGATATGTCATGTATGGTTTGTTTAAGAAGCTAGTTGCTAATAAATGTTGCATACAGGATGAGATTCTTCAATAGAGGAATCCATGGCCCAAATAACAGGGGCATAGGGAATTGGAACAAAGGCCCTAGAAGGCCAAGATTCTGGATACATTTTGATGTAGATCCACAAGAGTTAAACCAACTCTTCCAAGCTATAATTTTCAATTGGATTGGACAAGGGGTAGTCCAACCTAGGCCATAAAGGCCTCCCTTCCAACCCCAACATGTCCCTTGTATCCCTATCCCCCCTCATGTTTCATTACAACCAGAATTTGTTGAGAATGACATATGGCAGGAGATTGTTCACCCAATAGTCTCCCAACATCGTGGTTAGCCCAATTTATCCCTACCTGCTTCTCCTCCACCGGTTAACCCAAATGTACAAATTTCCCCTGCACACTCACCTGTATAGTCTTCCCACGCAATCAAAATACTTAAGACCGAAGCCCACCACATGCAAGATAAAGAAAAATTTGTTCTTGTCCCCTCCTCTCCCCAAGTGATTCATCCAAATCCATTACATCCCGCATGCACTTGAGAGATGATTGTTCTCATGTCATTAGTGATATCAAGCCTAAAGGCTCCACACAACCTAAGGCTAATTCAGGAAATTCAAAGGAAGACAGCAGCAACAAAGGGAAAATTGTCTCCCAAAGTGGAAAATATGGTTTTTTAGTATATTGTATTATTGATTGTTGAGAATAGTTGACTGCTGAAGTTTTGGACAACATACTATTTTTGGATATTTTGGATGTTATATGTTTGTATATGGTTTAAAATATCATTGATATTTAATTTTCAAATTATGAGATTGATGATGGGAGCCACAAGGAGGGATGTGTTTGATTGATTGACTAGTTATGTTTATTTATGTTAAGAAACTAAAGGGAGTCACAAGGGATCCCACCTACTAGTTATTATTTATTAAAGACTCTTATTATTATTATATTAGTTCTTCCCCTAAACTAAAATTTAGTTGAGTTTTAGTTAACTTAACTAGAAGAGGTAGTTGAACTACTTCAACTAATTTTGATTGCTTAAAGGCAAGAAATGAAGGAAGAACAAGAGGATAATAGAATGAGAAAGCATACTAAGGTTTTCTCTTCGGTTTTATTGAGATAGTTTAGTTTTCATTCATTCTTCAATTCATTAAAATCCTAATTCTTTTTTATGACATGAGGGTTTTATTGTAGAAAGCAAGATTCGAGGTTGAATTACATCATTCAGACACTTGTTTTCAGAGGTGTTGATCTATTTTTGATCGTTTGTGTAGACTTGTATGTTTATGAATTAAATTTCATGATTGATAAAGGATATTTTGCAGAGTCAAGTGGTAAGCAATCTATGGAAAGTTGATCCAGCTTTTAAATTTCATATTTTTACTTTCTGTCAGAAGTCATTTTGTATGGTTTTCATCGATGACATCTAAGTTTGACTTTGGTCCAAATTCCCTCAGGGATTTTTGTAAAGAGAACAATTCTTTTGATTTCTTTGAATGAAATAAGCGATTGATATTATGTCTCATCTGTGTTAATACGTGACTTGGTATTTTTTTCTTTTGTCTCCACATTTACTTTTTCATCTGTTATATCCAGAAAATTATATAAAAATGTTGAAGTTTAAAGCAATCTTCTATTTTTTTTAAATAATCCTAAGCCATTGTAACTAATACTTGTGGATTAGGAAACAAATTTTGAGGCTATAAACATAGGGTGATATTCCCGTCTATCTTGCCTTAGCCAAGCAAGATCTGAAAATGTTTGAGTAAGATTATTTCATATCTTTTCCTCAACACATCCCTTGGTCGAATCTATGTGTGTACTCTCATGTGATGAATTCATTTGAACAGAAAGGAAGATATGGTTACATATCTCCTGAGAGCTTCCCTTATAGTCGATTATGGTATTTATTGCTACGTTTAATCCCAACATGATTGCGATTACATTTAAGTTAAGAAGGCACCTATGTGAGTGATTATTTCACCAAGCACGATCATGATTCTGTCAAAAGTTTAAAGGAAATACATGTGGCAATATTGTTATGTTCTCTTCATACATCATATGGTTTTGTGGTTCATTCCTTTTAAAATAAAGTCTGTATATATTGATGCACATAGAGATCAAGCTCAGGGTCACATTTTGGTTGACTGCTTTTGTCGATTCAAGATTATGTCCATTATATTGTCGAAGACCTGTGTGTATGATGGACGCATTAAACATGCTTTGGTTCTGTCCAGTTTTAAAAATGAAACTGTATGTGTTTAAATCAGGCCCGATTTTTGCTAGAGGACAGTGACTGTTGATTGTTTAGGCTGGGTGTATTATTGTTTCATTACCAAGAATGAAGGTTGAATATAGATAATGGAATCACTGTTTATAGTATGATTGTTTTAAAAAGGGAAAGAGATCAGTGTTAGCACATGCAATACTGTGGTTCGAATGGTTACATTGTTACTGTTGAATTGGAAATTTTTGCATAAGTCATAATACACAGACTGTTATAGTTTGAAGATTTCTGGGAAATTAAAATTGTTTTAGACAGTAATCAATATGTATGAATTTGAGGAACATTTAAAGGTTTTGGTTTTGGAAGTGGATGCTTTTGGATTAAATTTGAAACAAAATTATGATAGTTGATTGATTTAATTTATTTTATGAACAACATCCATCTAATTCCCTCTCATTTTCTCACTTTTTCGCTCATTATAAATCCCTTCAGGATCCCAAATTCATTTTTCAAGCCTTGTTCACTAAAATTAAATTAAAACTCAGTTTGACAATGATAAAAAAATGACACAGAGATAGATGAAAGATGATATGTTTTGGTATTGTTGCACATAAATTTTTTTAATAAATTGTCAAGCAGTAATAGTGTTCTTACTCCCTGTCATGTTATCACTTTTTCTCTCAATACAATCCTCTCAGATATCCCGAGAAGCCTATTTCACCCCCTGCTCATCTAACAATTATTAAACAAATTTTATGGATTGGATTGCATGGGTCTAATGTGATTGTTGGGCAAACTTTGTTTCATATTAAGAAAATGTCATGTATGGTTTGTTTAGAGCTAGTTGCTAATAATTGTTGCATACAGGCTGAGCTTCTTCAGCATAGGAAGTCATGGACGAAATAATAGGGGTAGAGGGAACTGGAACAAAGGGCATAGAAGGCCCAAATTCTCAATACATTTCGATGTCGGTCCTCAAGAGTTAAACTAGCTCTTTCAAGCTGGATTTTTCAATTGGGCAAGGGATAGTCCATCCTAGACCAAAGAGGCCTCCCTTCCAGCCCCAACATGTTCCTGGCATCCTTGTTCCTCCCCATGTATCTTTGCAACCTAAAGTTCCCGATAATGATGGATGGTAGGAGATTGTTCACCCAGCAGTCTCCCACCATCATGGTTGGTCAAATTTGTCATTACCTCCTCCTCCTCCACCTGTTAACCCAAATGTCCAGATTTCCCCTGCACACTCACCTGTAGAGTCCACCAACAAAAGAAAAATACCAAAAACTGAAGCCCACCATGTGCATGACAAAGGTAGAGTTGTTGTTGCTCCCTCCTCTCCTTCAAGTGACTCAGCCAAGTCAGTATCATCCCACATGCACTTGAGAGATGACTACTCCCATGTCATTAATCAGATCAAGCCTCAAGGTTCCACCCAACCTAAGGCTAATTCAAGGAAGTCAAAAGGAGATAGCAACAACAAAGGAAAAATTTCCTCTCAAAGTGCCAAATATGGTTTTTGATTATGTGCTTATTATTGATTTATTGAGCACAGTGGACTGCTGAAAGTTTTGGACAACAAACTATTTTTGGATATTGTGGATATTATATGTTTGGATATAATTTGAAATATCATTGATATTTAAATTTCAAATTGTGGAAATTATTATGGGAGCCACAAGGAGGGATGTGTTTGATTGATTGTCTAATTATATTTACTTTTGTTAAGAAATTAAAGGGAGTCACAAGGGGTCCCACCTACTAGTTATTATTTATTAAAAAGACCATTTAATATTAATAATAATAATTATTCCCCTAAACTAAAAGTTAGTTGAGTTTTAGTTAACTTAAATAAATGAGTTAGTTGAACTACTTCAACTAATTTGGAATGCATAAAAGCAGAGTGAGAAGGAAGAACAATGGGGAGAATAGAAGGACAAAGCATACTAAGGTTTGCTCTTGAGTATTATTGAGATAGTTCAGTTTTCATTCATTCTTCAATTCATTAAAAGCCTCATTCTCTTTTATGACAGCAGGGTCCTATTATAGACAACAAAGTTCAAAGTTGAACCATATCATTCAGATGCTTTTTTCAGAGGTGTTGATCTATCTTTGATAGTCTGTGTAGACTTGTCTGTTTATGAATTAAATTTCATGATTGATAAACGAAATTGTGCAGAGTCAAGTGGGTAGCAGTATTTTGCAAGCCGATCTAGTTTTTAAAGTTCAGTTTTTACTTCTTTTCAGAGTCCTTTTATATCATTTTCATCGGGGATATCTAAGTTTGACCTTGGTCCATACCCCCCACAGGTACTTTTGTAAAAAGAATGATTATTTTGATTTCTTGGAATGAAATAAAGTGATTTATATTTTGTCTCATCGGTGTTAATATGTGACTTGGTGTTTTTTCTTTTGATCTCCACATTTACTTTTTGAATCTGTTATATTCAGAAAATTATATAAAAAATGTTATATTTTGCAACAATCTTTTATTTTAAAAATTTCATCCTGAGCCCTTGTAACTAATACTTGTGGATTGGGAAAAACTTTTTGAGGCTATAAACATAGGGTAATATTCTCAACTATATTC
>ML779835.1:353768-405934 GCA_009831015.1 Picea engelmannii | reverse complement strand
CCAACAAAATAAGGAAATTAGTTCCACATTGTTTTTGGCGAACCCGAATTTTGAGAAAGAATTTATAATATATACTAATGCCAGAGAGGAAGCAAGTTCTTCTATTCTCATGCAATGTGATGACCAGGTAAATGAAAAACTAGTGGCTTACATGAGCCAAAGCTTGTCAGATGATGAGTTCAAATATTATTTTATTGAAAAGTATGCTTTCACTCTTGTTAAAGCTGTTGAAAAGTTTCACCACTTCATCTTACGTAAGCACATGTTGGTAAAATTCCCTTTACCCGCTATTAAGTTTTTAATATCACGGTCTTATATTTCAAAGAAGCTTGCACATTGGCTTGCCAAGATCCAGGATCATGATTTAACTATCGTGACTTATAACACCATCAAGGGACGTGACTTAGCCCTTCACTTAGCTCAGCACGCTGAAACAAGTGAAGAAATTGATGACCAAGATAGCTCTCTATCAGCACTGTTTTACATTGACAATCAAATAATTCTTGTGTTTGAACATCCTTGGTATAAAAATTTGGTGTATTACTTACAAAATCAAATATGTTTAGATAACTTAGATAACCATCAAAGAAGAAGACTTCATCTCGAATCTGCTAGATACATCATTATAGGAGACTTTTTGTTTAGGATATATGCCAATGGTATGTTACGTTGTTGTGTGAACAATGAGGAAGCACATAAATTGTTGCAAGAGACTCGTGGATCTTCAAATTCTATTATTCATGTAGGTCATTTTTCTGCTAAAACCACTTCTTTTAAGATTATGAAGAAAGGGTACTATTGGCCTTCAATCTTTCGTGATTCTTATATTTTTTCAAGATCTTGTGACAAGTGCTAGAAGTTTGTTGGGAAAGAACATCTTTATGCTATGCCTTTACAACATGTCCTCCTTGAATTTTCTTTTTCAAAATGAGTTTTGGACTTTATTGGTCCTATTAATCCTCCATCTTCAATGGGGCAAGTTTTTATCTTGAAAGCCACAAACTATTTTACGAAATGGACTGAAGTTATCCCTCTTAAGCATTCGCAAGATGAACAAGTGATTTCTTTCCTTGAGAATAATAATTTTTCCATATTTGGTCTTCCTTTGAAAATTATTACAGACAATGATCCCGCTTTTATTTCTACTAAGTTGACCTAGTTTTTAGCTAAATTGGGTGTTAAAATTTTTACCTCATCGGCTTATTATCCCTAAGGTAATGGATAGGTCGAGTTTACAAACAAGAATCTGGTAAGAATTATCAAGAGGCTCATTTAAGATAAGCCTCATCAATGGCACACTCTCCTTGTGTATTCCCTTTGGGTAGATCACACTACCACCAAGGTGAGCACTGGTTGCACTCATTTCCTGCTTGTTTATGGTCAAGAGGTTATTTTGCCTACCGAGTTAGAACTTTTATCCCTAAGGTTAATGCTACAGGTCGAAGAATTAAATTCTTCTAATGTTTCTCAAAGAATGAATTCACTTTTGTCTTTAGAGGAATAAAGGACGTTTTCCTTGGATTATATAGAGACAAGACAACAAACTATTAAAAGATATTTTAACAAAAGTGTCAAGGATATCAAATTTCAGGTTAATGAGAAAGTATTGATGTGGGATTCAGATCATGCTGATAGAGGAAGGCATTCAAAGTTCCAAAAATTATGGTTGGGTCCTTTTAAGATCACTTTTGTCCTGGGCACAAATTCTTATATCCTAAAGGACTTACAAGAACGATTGTTTTCCTATAGCATTAACAGTTCCCACTTAAAACACTACGTGGAACCAACTTGAAAGTTTTAGCGTTGTATGGAATGTTTTATGTATTATAGTTTGTTTTATTTTCTTAAATTTTACATTTCTGTTATTTCATTTTTTTCTTATTTCAATTCTGTTGTTCCATTTTTTCTATGCCATTTCTTGCTATTTTGTTTCTTTTTTACTTCATTTCTTATCAAAATAAAGTATTGGATCGGTTTTTCCACAACTACACTATTCTGCAAAGTATTGTTAATCAATAACAATCAAGTTACACAGCTGTCATGATGTTCCCCTTGAAAGAATCATTAAAATTGTTATTTGCTTCAATTGTTGTTCTATAAGATAGTTGGTTTTATCCCTCCTTTGCTTTCATTTTCTTCCATCCGCTCCAAGATTCAAAAGAGCATACTAGAAAATTTTTATTCTTGAAGTCAAGAATGATTTACTATAATTAATCGAATGATTATGCTTGCAGGGATAAACCCCCTCATACTTAACACTTTCCATGAGTTATTCCCAAAATCCTAGTCATTTTCCCCTTAAATCCGCTCACTTCCCCCTGTTGCATAATCATTCTGATATATATCTTCTTGATTTGATGATACATGGTATGCAAAACTAGACATTATGATTTATTAATCTCTTGGAAACATATTTCCCAGTGGATTCTCCATTTTTCTGACAATTAAAATCGCAACGATGAATTGCACCTGCAAAGGATTGCTAAAGAGTTATTATTTAATTACGATAATAATATAATAATAGTAGATGGGACCCCCTTCTAGACTAGAGGCATAGAGATAGACATGTTATGCTTATATGTTTTTTTTGGTATGATGTTACCTACATAGTCCTATACAATTGATGATGCAAGCTTGGTTTCATTTGATGTGAGAAATGGGTGGTTGATGCATTATTGCTAAATGTTGTTGGTATTTTATTGCGATACAAAACAGTTCCATGGGTATGAGGATCATGTTGTTTACATGTACTATGTTATTTTATATCCTTGATTACTAATCTAGACATTGATTACTAATCCATATATGATCTATGTAAAAAATCAATAAAATGGGAGCTTGATCAAAATAAAAGGGAAAAACTATGGAAAAGTTCTAAATCTATGGAAAAAATATTATGGATAAACCTTTGTGAAATGGTGGACCTAGCTATTAAACTAGGTGTTTGGTTAAAGGATTGTGCATTTTTTATTAAAATTTTAATGGAGGCACATATGGTGACGTTAATATATGATTATTGTTGAAGTTACGACATAAGGTTAACATATATGTCGAGTGGTGCACTATACAATAGATATGGTATCAGATCTTTACAATGGATATGGCATTGAATTATGCATTGGTTATTGTTTGATTTTAATGGTGGATGTTATGTTAGTGGAGTGGCTCATACATGGAACTGAATGAGGCCAAGTGAGGAAGCGACATGCAATTATTGCATGTCACTCCAAACCTCCCTTGAGCTCGTCACCCTAGCATAGTTTCATTGTTTCTCTGGTTGGTTGTGAAAGCTCTGCATTTTCAAGTTTTGAAGACGAAAAATCAACCAACTCATCATTTAAGAGATTTTCTCACAATGGCTCTTTGCTTTTCATCCATGATGGAATCTATGTATTATGAATCAAATGGTGGATCAGGATTGCTTGGGTTATGTGATTTATTGAGTTTTTCGACTGTGTGTCAATATTTCGTTTGGCTTCTCTGTGATTCCTGTGAAATGTTGGTATTCTTAAGAAAAGAAATGGGTGTTATTGATTATAGAGTCTGGGCATTAGTTATTGACTCAGTCGGCTTGATTTGTTATGATAATTCTCTGTGTAAAAGGTAACAGTGGTGCAACGGGATTTGAGTTTTATTGTTAAGGGGTTTTAACCACCAGTCTGTGTATCAGTGGTTGTCAACTCTTTTTCCCGCTCGGTCGTTGTCATGATTCTTATCCAAGTTTCAATTCAATTGTCGATAGTTGGTGTGGTTCTTTTGTCTGAACCTGAGTTGTTGTTTGATGGCTCATTCTTCACTGTCATTTCACTAAAAAAATTTCACAGTCCAATCTTGGTTGGCCCAGAATTTTTAAGGCTTGTTTATGTATCAATGGATACGAGTTGTGTTCTGGCCTTCTTTTCATAAATATTTTTCACACCCTCTCTTCTCATCTATGCTATAATGATCACTGTATGTTGTATGGATTCACTGTTAATTGCTATCAAAGGTTATCGACCTCCTGGGTGTTGGAAAGAGACATTATCTCTATGTGTTTTCGAGTACCCTTCACTGTTTAAATTAACCCTCATTCGTCTCTGTAAAAAATATTTTAGAAGCATTTGTCTATGTCTGGGTTGTTTAGCTCGAATTGCTTTATCCTCCACTCGGACATTCTCTTATGGTTTTGTCAAGATATTGGAGTTATAAGTTAAAGGATTGTGGTGTTTTTAAGGAGCATGTCTCTCTATTTTTTTTCAAGATTGTATTTGTGGTATGTGGTTGTTAATCGGTGGTAAATAGATATAAGGTTCGTTGAAAATAAAAAATGCAGTGAGGATTTTTCCTGCAAAGTATTGCTTAAGCCTATTGTTTAAACTATGCTAATGATATATAATACTAGTAGGTGGGACCCCCTTGTATACTGGAGGCTCAGAGATAGAATTTTCACACCTTTTATGTTGTTGTTTCGATGTTTCTTACAGGGTTCTACATGATTGATGACGATATATTGGTTTTGTTTGCAACATAATGGTAGATGGATAATGCATTTTATGTGTTGATTCTATTATTCCAAGCTCTAAAATTCCATGTTATGAATGGATTATATTTACTACATTGTCATTGTCTCCATGATTAATTACTTGTTACACCTGTACAAGACACATGTTAGTAAAAACAAGAGACAAGAGAAATATGAAAAAATCCAAGGAAGGGAACTATACTATACTATGCTATGATATACTATGTGTTGCGCCTCTTTTTTCACCTAAATGAGCAAAACAGAGGTGCTTACAAGATTAGTTGGGTTAGCTAAGAAAGACAGCAGTAAAGGAAAGGGTTCGAAGAATAAGCATAAAAGACTAAGCTAAGAATTAAACTAGGAAAGGAAAAGACAATTAAACTATTGTGCATAAGGACATAAGAACCAGAAACAAACAAGACTCATGTCACCAATGGAAAGGATTGTATTAGTGAAAAGAAAACACCAAAGAGAAAGGGAACTTTGTGTCCCTTATTTCTCCAAGTGAGGGCTCTTGGACCCCCAAGATTGAGCTCTTCTTACAACTTGAAAACTTGAAAGAAAATGGTGAAAGAATCCCAAGCTAACCCACTCAAAAGATGATGTGGATTGCCCAAATGGAATGTTGCTAGTATGCTCTTGATGAGAAAAGAGGTTTCCCCAAGAGAATAGTAGCAGCACAACCTTGCAAATGAATTCCTTGAAGATGTAGTGCACCCATGGCCTTGTTTTATAGCACCACTTTGAGGTATTGTGAAACCATATTTTAGTGTGAAAAGGGGTTGTTTAGGGCACCTTTAGGTCTTTGACCAACCACCCAGCCGGATCTAGCTGAGATTTGGATGTCAAATCGACTTGGAAGCTGAACCAAAAGTGGGTGGGAGGCCGACCAACATCATAAATGTGTCATTCTCAGGTGTGTGTGGCTTTTAGCATCCACAGTCCTGCATCGTGCGCATGTGCACTTTTCCTGTGTTTCTTGATGGTGCATGTGTGGGCATGCCCTATATAGTCATAGCGCATCTTGATTTTATAACTGGATGTATAGTTTTGGACCTTCTGGAAAGGTTTTTTTGGTAGTTTTGGTCCTTCTGGAAAGGTGAACTAATAGTTGTTTGAAGGTGCTGAATTCCTGTAACCATTTGTGGACAAAATTTTAGTGATACCAGATTCCCCCTGATGGATGAGATTAGGAGCATACGGATAGCCAAAATTCATCAATTTTTCTTCTACTTAGAGTATCGTTGTAAGAAAGAGAGATAGTGAGAGTATAAAGAGTGACCCGTTGGAGGGAGAAGGGAACCTATAGGACCCAACCTTTCGCAAGGTGTGGAAAGTAAATTGTGTACAAATGAGGCGGGCATGCCCCATGCTCGTGTCATGTAACTCAAAAAAAGGGTATTGTATAGTAAATGAAACTATGTGTTGATGTAGACAACTGCAATGCCCTTGGGGACAGTTTTGATAAAGGCAGTAGACAATTCTGATGAGGAATAATACTTTGAACAGTAGGCAATGATACTTGTAAGAAGTATCACGGATTCTATTGACATTGATAGCTCAACAAAGTTCAGAGGTCTTCAGAAAATATATAAAAACAACTGCAATAGTTGCAAAGTAAGACCCACCGTAACATGAGAAAGTGTTGCAGTCAAATGTTATGGGGGTCAACGACAACAGAGAGCAATGATGCTTCTCCCTGTGCCGTTCGAGATTTCTCATTGTAAAGGTAATGAGATTCAAGACACTGTCACCCTTCTGGAAACTGTACTGATGTCAACAAAAAGGGAGACGTGACTCCAAGAAGAAAAGGGCTTCGTGAAATCCACTAGGTGAGGTTAGGAACTGAGGAGGTACATAGACGAATTTAAGATGCGTGGAGACTCAAGACTGCCCTTGGTTGGGGATATATGTTAAGTATAAGTGGTCGTAACCGTTCAACTAGGTCGAGTCTCAGGGGGACAACGAGACGTGGGATAAGTTGTGCCAGAGGCGGGACAAAGTGAACAAACTCAGAGAGAAGAGGTAGGTGACCTGTGGGAAACTCGGAGTTTATGGATGATGTCAACAGGAGTAGGTGATAAGGAATTCCCCAACCAAGGGTGACATGGGTTGCATTTGCCAAAAAGGAAGAAGGTCGCCAATGCTGATGACAAAAAGCTATGTAAAATGCTTGAAACAAAGGATTAATTACAAAAAGAATTTAAAAATCAATGGGGATAATAATGTAGATACAAAAATGGGTGCCCCAGTGTAAGATGGCTTGGCCTGAGGATGGTGCAAGTTGGTTAAAAAACAAGTGAGGGGTTGGTGCCCCATAGGTGGGTTTCTGTAGTAGGGAAATGTATGGAGGGAAATATGAAGATGGACAAATCGACGGTGGATGAAATGGATGGTAAATTATGTTGCGGGAGTGCAGTCAAAATAAAACCATGAGGAAGTTCCCTAGGAGTCCGTTGGGTAGGCTAGAAAAAGTGAGGAGAAGGAGTATGTGGTTGATTCGTGACATGATGTAAGACTATCGGGACTCCCATCCCTAAAGGTTGAAAATAGCATGAGTGTCAAAGTGCCAAGGGGGGCTATGAATGGTACAACTCATGTGGGGGAGAGTGCTACCGAGTGATAGTACCCAAAATGCAGTGGAGGTGACAGTACTGCAGAGACGGATATAGGGACCCTAAATGCAAATTTCAGAGGGTGTGATTGGAGATGCAATTGAGATTCAAAGGGAATGATTGCATGCCAGTGTCAATTATATACCTAAAGGGGTCACACTGGTGTGTGATGACCAAGTACCTTCACACATGACAACCAAATACCTGACGTGAACAATATCTGAAGATAATCGAACATATAACCGTTTATTTGATAATTTTGAACATGAGCATGCGTACCTAAACGGGGTATGGAAAAATGGCTCCTCGAGGGCTGAGGATGAAAAATGTCCTAGGGACTGTCTTGATGTAGATGATGGGGTGTTGATCCTGTGGCTGAAGATGGATCGAAAAATGGACGCTTGGAGCTCCCAGAATTGAGTCTGGAAGTTTGGAAAAAAGGGCCTATATATGTAGGGCCCACATTGCCACCTTATTTGTACTTGCTGCAATAGTGGTTAGAGAGGAGATTGCAGAGCAGATTCAAAGATTCGAGGAGTGCGAGGAAGTTGATCTGGGAGGTGCAAGAGTTAGGTTAGTGGTCTCATCCTCCTGTACAGTAGTTAGTTGTCAATTTTTCGGTAGGACCGTATGGATGGCCCTACGGTGGGTTTTTAGGGTTGTGGCCCCCAAATGCACAGGCGATCGATGGTGACCCACGCACGAATGCACGGATGTAATGGGCACAGTCGCACAAAGGGGGCACGCTATTTGGGAAAATAGGAGAGCATGGGGTGCGCGCCTGTCTGAAACACAACCGTGCATATGTGAGCGGCTTTGTTGCTGACAGTTACGCATGAGTGTGCAACTGTGTAGTGAACAGGCATGCATTCGGTGCACGCCTATGTGCTTAACAAGCACGCTTGTGGGGTAAACAGGTGTGCATGTGTGCGCGCTTGTGGGGAAAACATCCGCGCCCTTGAGGCAAAGATGAGGATGAGAAAACTTATCTCGCTTTTTTTTTTTTCTTAGATTTTGGTGTTTTTGTGATGGTTGATTGAGTACTGTATATGTGGATGCATGTGATCATTTGGGATGATGTCGATCCATTGGAGAGAGAGGGACTGGGCCCAACTGAGGGAGGTCATGAGGGATAAGGAGTCGAAGTGTCATGGTGCTTTGGCGAAAGCTCTGGAGTACAGTTGTTAGTGTCTGTCAGAATTAAGGTAACGTTGGACAGCGGTGTGTGTAATGGCCATATTCTGAATAGATGGTGCATGCGAATTTGGTTCAAATTCCTTTGTTACTTGTGTTCTGTGAGATAGAGGCAATACTAGAGGAAGTGATGAGCAATGGTGGTGCTTGAGGGAGTTGAATGAGATTACGTAACCCGAGGAGAGATGGGCATTTATTGGTGGGGTTTTTTTCTTTCTCACATAGCGCGCAAGGAGGTTGGACACGTGGGGGGAGTGGAGTTGTGGGCTCCTTCTTCTTTCATCTACCCACATCTGTAGCAGGGGGGTAGTGAGTGGGGGTGTAGGGGGTATAGTGGGAGTGAGTATGGGAATATGCATCAGGATTCCTTCTGTTTGGGGAGGGAGGGATGGTTGAGGAACCATCTCAAGTGGATGTAAATACCAAACTGGGATTGCCAGCACCATATTAGGAAGGGTAAGCATTACAATGACCTTAAAACTTGTACACCTAGTGGGGGGTAAAAAAAATGGATTTGGGTAATGGCTTGGGGGAATGTTTCCCAAATCGAAATTTTGGCCCTCGGGAAGATCAGGGATGGGTTGAGATGAATTAGTTCTAGGGGATTCCTGAGGGACAAGTTCTACAACTAGTGGGACGTCAAGGATGAAAGAGGCCTCGGTGGGAGGGAGGTTAGTTTCAGTTGTTGTTCTGTTGTAGGATACAACACATACTTGTGTTGAGGGATTGAGTAGTGGTGGTGCTCTGTGGTATGTCCCTAGCAAGGATGGGTCTTTGAAGATTCTAGGGCCCATCTCAATGAGTGGATAGGCATCAGGATTAGTGTGGATAAAAGGGAAGATGTTATCGATGTTGGATGAAGGGTTAGGCTCATAATGTGATACTTGATCGATGGTAATGATCTTTCCATTATGGGGAAACATCATGGTTCGGAACACAGAAGAGGAGATGACCATCATAACATAGCTACGACCAAACAAGATATTGTAGTCAAGCGGGGCATCAATAACCTCCATGTCAATCAGAGCGGTTTTTCCCCAGATCTCGACGGGGACATTTTGGAAGAGTCCTTTGGGGGATGAGGGTCTGCCATCGTAGACTCTTAAGGTAATGGAAGATGGTATGAGTTCGGGGGAACCAAGTTACTGTCATACCGATTTGAGCATGACATAGGTGGATGCACCTTCATCAATGATGCATCAGTGAACTGTAATGTTCCAAATTTTTACAGAGATTTGAAAAGCAATAAGAGCGGGGAGGCGAGGTTCTCCGTTGTTGAGGTAAAATGTGATGAGTCGGGTATCGGAAGGGTCGACTACTCCCAGGGAAGAAAGTAAGGACTTCTACTCAGTAGGAAAAGTTTGAAGGACTTCTAAGACTGACATGACAACCAGAGATTGTGCCAATTCATCAACCAAATTGTAATTATGAGTTGCCCTAGCATGAGGATTGTGGACATTCCTGCATAATGGGATGCAAGGAATACGAAAGGGGGTTTCAGTATTAGGGTGATGAATTATGAGAGGGGGTTAGGTTGTGACTGGAATTGCTTTTGAGGTGGTGGGTGCAGATTCAGGGGGTTTACTATACTGACGACTGTGCATTTGTAGAAGGACTTCTTCCTCACTGGTAAGGAGGATAGTGTGATTGGCAAAGGTGCCTATATTGGGATACTGTCCCAACTATGGTGGGATAGAATGCATGTCTGGTTGGGTATTTATAACCCCTTGGTGTGGGATGGGGTTTTGTAGTACAGTTGGGTGGGGTTTTTTCACATATGGTTGTGGGGCCTACTGAGGTGCAAGCGGTGCTGAGGGATGTGATCCATTCACATAATCTTTCATCTACTTAAAGTCAACGATTTGGGGGAAATGGTGAGTATAGTGACCAAACTCACCACAAAGGGCACAAGGGAAGGTGGTCCTAACATTGTTGTTGTTCCTTCCTTGATGTTTTTTGTTGTTTCCCCCTTGGGAGTTTTGATTCCCCTCGTTTTGGTTTCCCCCGACAGACTGGTTCTGCTAGGGTTGGTTCTTGTTTCCTCCTGGTCCCGGATTATTATTGTTCTGATTTTTTCCTTTCTTTATGTTATTGTTCGATTGATGGGGTGGATTTTCCATGTTCAGTTGTTCAAAATTTTGATAGTGTTGAATGGGAGAGGGTTGAACAAAATTAACCCCAGCGTGTGGTGGTCCTTGTGGTGGAGCCATAGGTTGTGGGGGGCAAGAAAATGGAAAGTACAAATAATGTTGAGGCGATGCTCCATAAGGTACATAGGAGGGCATGGCACTTTCACTAGTGCTTAGGGTATAGGCCAAGGTAGAGGGAGTACCGAAACTTGGTTGGATAGGTGGGTAGTTTAGGGGTGTTGGCAGGGGTCCACTTATGGGTGGAGGCAGGGCAACAAGGTATGGTTGTTGATAAGGGGGAGGAGGATAATAAGGGATTCCTCCATATTCCGGCGGATATTGAGGTGTGGCATACATAGGTGGTTGTTGAGGCAACGAGTTGTGGTGTGTAGTGTTACCAATCAATCTGTCTATTGAGTGAGACAATCCAGGTTTGTCATGGCCAAATGGCATGGGTCTTGGGGTGTCCGGGAGTACCATGTATAGGTATACGGACTGGGCGTAGATGAGTTTGAACTGTTGGGTCTTGCTAATGGCTTCTTCTTCAGACTGGGGGAAGGTGGTGGCCACATCTTTGGCCAGGAGGGAAACAAGTGATTTGAGGAACCAATTGAGACATTGTTGGGGGGTAGTGTCAGCTTTGCAGAGGCTACATCACCGAAGCCATTCGTGGATGTGGTTGGAAATATGTGTAGAGGTGGTTTGTTTGAAATCTGAGAGTAGTTCAAATCCATTGTCATGACGAACGGGTAATTGAAAGAAGGTCAAAAATGATTTGGCCAAGGATTCAAAAGTCGCGTGGGACCCGGATTTTTCTTCGACATACCATTTGGTGGATGGGTCAGTGAGTGTACATTGAAATAACCTCAATCAGATAGAATCGTCCATGATGTTGTTCGAAGCACACCATAGGTGAAATGTCATGATATGGTTGGCAGGATCATCTCCTACTTTTCCTTCAAACTTGGGGATGTCTGAAGGGAGTTTGGTAGGCATTTCAGGCCATGTGGGGTTGTGCAATATGGGATCATTGGTGAGTTTAGTTAGATCTGGTATGTTGAGGGAAGCTAAATATGGCATATGGGGGGTGGCATGGGATTAGTTCCAGCCATAGTGTGATTTTTTTGAGTACCTGACCCTTGGAGGGGACTAGGTGGGTTTATACTTCCCCCTTGAGAGGAAGTTGGCCCCCCGCTTTCATGTAGAGGAGAGCGAGTGGAAGGTGGACCTTGGGAATTGGACCCAAGTAAGGTGGAAACAAGCAAAGCTAATCCCAAGACAGTGGCACTCACAGGAGTGTGAGAAGGTGGAGCTGATGAATTGGCAAGACTAGGAACTCCCCCTAGAATAGGAGGGAGATTTAGCAAGCATCTGGAACGATGGGGGTTCTGTGGGTCCCCTATGATGTCCGACTGGCTAAGTGAAGGTGTGCGAATGGTGGTAAGAGAAATAAATAAACAAGAGCCTTTGCTGCAATTTTTTGAACTTTACACGATGTAGATCCAAATCAAATGTAATCAGAAGGGCATCATACATAAAGTGTTTTGATAAGGAAGCACATATGTGGATAAGTGGATTTTTTCCGTGTGGGGGAACAAAGAAAACAAATTCTTGTGTCCTAAAAAGACGTAATGTCCTTCCTCTCAAAGTAGCATTGGACCTTCCAATAGCACTCGACAGTGGGGTCTGAAGCCACCGTAAGAGAAACTAGTGAAGGATGAAGCAATCAGTTATAATGAGGGGTAGAGGGGGCATATCCCGAAAGAACTGGAGATATTTCCCAATAGCCACACAAAATCCGATCAAGGTGCAATTGCATCCCACAATTGCCACCTGGGTAGATGTCCTAAAATTTGGTCACTAGTTACCTCAGTCAAAGTGTGACATTTAGATTTTCGGCCTAAGAAATGGGTCACGGGCTAGATCCCGTCCAAGAGGTGGGTTCCTCAAGGGGGGGATGCACAGAACAACCAAACCTTATCCTTCAACCCTTCATGGGTATCTCCCTGCCTTATGGTGTTAGGAACACTTGACCTGGAGGATTTAAAGTTCCCTATTTGACAACTTATATTGTTTTGAAAATGTGAGAACCGGATAATGGGGAATAATTTGGATGCCTATCCCTGAAATCCTACCTAGACTAAAAGATTTCTTTTGGCACCTCCTGTGGAGGAAAACTTAGTGAGTTTTTTTAGAAAAATTTTATATGTGGTTGCTTGAGAGATTGGAGGTGTGCACCAATCTCGTTGAAATTAAGTGGTAGTGGATAGTTTTGTCAAGAAAAGGGTGGGGTGTTTCAGATTCCCTTTTGATGAAACTTAATTCAACCTCCACGTTTCAAGATGAAAACTATGTGAGTGAGAAGTGACTTTTGTGTGTGTATGAGTGAAAGTGTACCAATTTTTAATGAATTAGGTGTCACCTTGCTACATGTGGACTTCTCTTGGTCCTTACAAGCCTTTGATTTCCTATTTAACTAAATGTCATTGGTACAACCTTACGAAATTCAAAAGTCCCTAGGAAGCTAGCATGTGGACTTGTGGGTCCTTTACTATTCCTTTAACTCCCTAATGTGATTTAATCTAAAAAATATTTGAAACTATCCTAGATTGTGATCATGTGGGCATGTATGGGCCCATTACAAAACCTTTAAACCTCCCCAGTGATTTAATCTAAGAAAGTAAATTTCAACACTATCCTATCTTTGTAACATTGGGCATGTATGGGCCTATTACAATATTGAGATGTGTTTTGAAAAATAAAGTAAGAGGAGTCCTGAGGGGGCTATTGTCCTCTCCTAAAGATTTTATCTTTTTAAGGGAGTTGAAATTGTCTTTCAACCTCTTTCTAATTCTCAATATCACTTTGGAGTGCGAGAGAAGAGCATACTCAACGTTTGATATCCAATTTCTAGTCCCAATGAAAGTTTTATATGTGATGTAGAATGATTCTAACTTGTAGTCAAAGCAAGCCATCCATGTGGCGAAATAAAAAGCAAAAAGAGGGAAAATAATGATTTTTAACCCCTAAGTGCCTATGTGTTTTGACTACTCCCTTTATATGAGAGGGAATGTAAGTGTGGTGCACATTACAACATGCATGGAATTATATTTAAGAAGGCTCTGGGCCTTCAATAGATCATAAAAAAGCTTACAATGTGTGCTTTTTTGCACAGGTGAGTGGGTTTCAGACTAGACAGAGGCGCTCTGAGTGCCAATGCACAAACTGAAAAATATTTTTGATCACAAGTGCACAGAAGGCACTGAGTAATGCGGTGATTTTGGCACACGTGTGCATGATGCGTGATTGTGGGCTAATAAACCCATGCACAACTGTCACACGGCAGTGAAGAAAATTCTGAATGGAATTCTCTCAACTTAGCTTTGAATTTGATGTTTTGCAGGTCGGCTTGGGCTAGTTATGGTACCTAAAGGTTAAATAAGTTAAAATAAGAGACAAAATAACCCAAGTGGGGTAGGAAATTGATACATTTCCCCAGTGGAGTCGCCAATCTGTTGCGCCTCTTTTGTCACCTAAATGAGCAAAACAGAGGTGATTACAAGCTTAGTTGGGTTATCTAAGCAAGACAACAATAAAGGAAAGGGTTAGAAGAATAAGCATAAAAGACTAAGCTAAGAATTAAACTAGGAAAGGAAAATACAATTAAACTATTGTGCATAAGGACATAAGAACAAGAAACAAACAAGACTCATGTCACCAATGGAAAGGATTGTATTAGTGAAAATAAAACACCAAAGAGAAAGGGAACTTTGGGTCCCTTCTTCCTCCAAGGGAGGGCTCTTGGACCCCCAATATTGAGCTCTTCTTACAACTTGAAAACTTGAAAGAAAATGGTGAAATAATCCCAAGCTAACCCACTCAAAAGGTGATGTGGATTGCCCAAATGGAATGGTGCTAGTATGCTCTTGATGATAAAAGAGGTTTCCCCAAGAGAATAGCAGCAACATAACCTTGCAAATGAATTCCTTAAAGATGTAGTGCACCCATGGCCTTGTTTTATAGCACCACTTTGAGGTATTGTGCAACCAACATTTAGTGTGAAAAGGGGTTGTTTAGGGCACCTTTAGTTCTTTGACTAGCCACCCAACCAGATCCAACCGAGATTTGGATGTCAAATGGACTTGGAAGCTGAACCAGAAGTGAGTGGGAGGCTGACCAACATCATAAATGCGTCGATCTCAGGTGTTCGTGTCTTTTAGCATCCACAGGTCACGCATCGTGCGCATGTGCATTTTTCCTGTGTTTCTTGATGGCGCATGTGCGTGCGCTCCCTATATAGTCATAGCACATCTTGATTTTATAGCTGGTTGTATAGTTTTGGACCTTCTGGAAATGCTTTTTTGGTAATTTTGGTCCATGGGTGAACTAATAGATGTTTGAAGATGTTGGATTCAAGTAACCATTTATGGACGAAATTTCAGTGATAACACTATGTGCAAATGAAATTAAAAAAAAAAAAATTAGTCCTAACTAGCAATATTAGTGGCTATATGATTTGTATTGAGTTACATTGGGCGCATTTGGTATATCTGATTGTATGGTTTTGGCAATGGTTAATATGGATTTGGGTGGTGCAATTGGCAAGCAATGTGTGAAAGTTTTAATGTATGGAATTAATGACATGGATTAATTGTATGGTTTTGCCTGGCTTTCGTGTACTACAAAATTGAATGAATGGAGGATGGAAGCAACGTGCAGTAAATGCATGCCACTCCATACTTCTCCCATTGCCTATCACCCTAGCATGGTTATTTTTCATTTAGTTTTGTTGTGGTTAAGTTTTGAGATTCAGGCGTGGAAGGAACTGCTCGACCAACTCGCATTTTTAAGGATATTGGTTACAGGTATGGTTCTTTTCGCCCATTCATGAATTCGCTGTGTGTATGAAATCAATGTTGGCTCTGTAATGTGTTGGTCTTTGTTTTATTGATACTGGCAACTGTGTAAACGCGTGGTGTTTTATCTATAATGAATGTATGTGTTATTCATTGCAAATGGAAAAATTGATGGTTGAAGTTGTGATTTCATTGGTTGTTCTATGTGGTGGAAATTGTGATGGCTCTCTGTTGTCTTTATGGGTTTTTGTTGGAGGGTTTCACTCTGTTTAGCCATGTTGGCCACCTCCTCAAAGATATGGTAACCATATCCGGTTGTATTCAGTGTTATGGGGTTGTTGTGTATGTTTTGATCCACCTTTTGGCCACTATATATCTTTTCACCTGGTCGTGGTCTATTTTTGTGGTATTGGCATCAACACAATTGGTTATTGGGTGGCCATTATGCCAATAAGTATGTTTTAGGGTTGTTGGTAGTACCTAGGGTCTGCATTTCCATCGGCATTGTTATGTGTTGATTCATATCTTGAGAAGAGTGTGACGGTTATGAATCCGTGCTTGCTTGTTATTGGTTACCCTCCAGTGAGAAATCATTGTTCCTTTGCATCATGGACTACCCTACCTGGTTTTGAACTGTCACCCTATTTTACAAATCTAAGGGTTATAAGGCTTGTGGCTCTACTGTTCTTGTCTCTAAGGTTCTCACCTACTATTGATATGGTCGACCTCCAGTCTACCTGTGTTTGGTGACCGAGATAGCTCTTGATTATTTCTTGTGTTCGTGGTTACAAAGCTTGATTTCGATAAACCCAACCAGTCACACTCTTCTTAGGTCTCTTGTTGACTATCATAAGTTGGTTGAGTAGTATTGACAGTGGCCTTGATTATTGTCTCGTCTCTTTTTTATCGGTTGTTGGAGAGTTGTAATTGGGGATGATAATTGGTATATAGTCGTTGCCTCCTTTTGTTATGACAGTTGAATCGATAACTCAACATTGTTTAATTGGTTAATTGAGAGTAAGCGTAAATGTACAATCACAGAGATGCCTCTTTTCATTATGTGTTGGTCTATGTGTTCCTATAGTGTGTTATAACTTGAAGTTGGTGGTTCTTGTGTGTTTAATTTTCCCCGATCTGGATTATTGCAATTTGAAGAGTTGATGACTTTGACTAGGTTGTCTACTATGTATGATTTATGGAGACATCGTGCATCATTTTGTTTTATTGCACCAATAGAGATGAGCACAGGGTTTTGGTAGTATGGTTTCATTGCAAATTTAATTATTAATATTGTCAAAGGAATGGAATCATGCATGTTTTAAAAGAGTTTGTTCAACTCAAGAAAGACCTGTGTCTATGTTTGATTTGAAGATTTATAAATTATGGGCAGTGGTTGATGTTTTTTATGCTGAACAGAGTTGAAGCAATATGACTTTGTATTCCTTTGGATTATGTTTTAAATATAAAAGGGAAGGAAATGAAAGGAAATAGAATTATTTTAACAAGATGTTTGAAAAGCATAGTAATTTTGAGTATGATTATACATTTTATTAATTGAAAATTTTTTAAAATAAATTGGATGTGGGACTGTGAACAGGCTTTATCACATGACAATTGTTAATTGATCACAGCAATTGTTTAATTGGTTTTGGAATATTTGTGTTGAATACAGAACTACTTTTATGGATTACTTAATTGGTTTTTCGAACAATATTCTCTCTTTTCCCTACCATTTTTCCATTTTTTGCACATTACAATTCCACTCGCCTTCCCATATTCACTATCCACTCCATGTTCTTTAAATTTAATTATAGTTAATACAAATGTTGTATCATAACAAATTAAGAGATCACACAGGGATGAATTACAATGATATATTCTTTTGGTTTATGATACAATTGATTGTTTGATTTCTTTGAGCAATAATCATTATCTTTTCCCCCTCATTTTAACACTTTTCTCTCAATACAATCCCTCACATATCCCAGAACCCTTATTCACCCCCTTCTCATTGACAATTATTAAATGATTTGTATGGATTGGATTGCATGAGTCTGGTCTGTTGTTGAGACAAATTCTATTTCATATTTAAAATATTTGTCATGTATGGTTGTTAAAGAAACTATTTTCTAATCAATTATGCATACATGAATGATCTTTTTCAGCAGAGGTATCCATGGTCGGTGCAACCGAGGAAGAAGAAATTGGAATAGGGGCCCTAGAAGGCCAATATTCTCTATACACTTGGATGCAGACTCATAAGAGTTAGGCCAGTTATTTCAAGCTCGATTTTTTAACTGGATTGGACAAGGAGTGGTACAACCTAGGCCTGAAAGGACTCCCTTCCAAGCCCCATAGTTCCCTGGTATCTTAGTACCCCCTCATGTCTCACTGCAACTTGAAGTCCCTGAAAACGATGGATGGAAAAATATTGTCCACCTGAAAGTCTCCCAACATTGTGAATGGCCTAACTTGTCTCTACCAATTACTCCACCAATTAATCAAATTTTCCAAGATGCCCCTAATCACTCACCAATACATTCTTCCATGCAAGAAAAAGGTTAAAAATCGAGGCCACCATGCTCCTGACAAAGGAAAATCCATTGTTGTCCCTTCCTCACCCTCAAATGACTCTGACAAATCTGTGTCCTCCCACATGCATTTGAGAAATGATTTCTCTCATGTGATCAGTGAGATTAGTCCTAAAGGCTCCACATAGCCTAAGGCAAATTCAGAGAGATCAAAAGGTGATAGCAGCAACAAGGGAAAGATTGCCTCCTAGAGTGGAAAATATGGATTTTAAGTTTTGATTTATTAATTGTTGAGAAAATATGACTTCTGAAATTTTGGACATCACACTATTTTTTGGATATATGGGTAATATATTTTTGGAAATAATTTCAATTATCATTGATATAAATTGTCAAAATATGAAAGTGATGATGGGAGTCACAAGGAGGGATGTTTTTTTTTATTAACTAGTTGTGTTATGATTGTTAAAGAACTAAAGGGAGTCACAAGGGGTCCCACCTACTAGTTATTATTTATTTAAAACCCTTACTATGATTTTATTACTTTTCCCCCTTAACTAAAAAGTTGGTTGAGTTCTAGTTAACATAACTAAAGAAGTAGTTCAACTACTTCAACCAATTCTAATTTTCTTAAAGGCAAAAGGAAAAGAAGGAACAAGAGGAGAATAGAAGAAGCATACTAAGGTTTTATCTTTGAGTTTTGTTGAGATAATTCATTTTTCATTCATTCCTTAATTCATTAGAAGCCTAATTCTTTTAAATGATACCAGGATCATATTGTAGACAACAAGATTAAGGGTTGAATTACATCATTCAGACACTTGTTTTTCAGAGGTGTTGATCTATCTTTGATAGTCTGTGTAGCCTTGTCTGTTTGTGAATTAGATTTCATGATTGACAAAGGATATTTTGCAGAGTCGAGTGGGCAGCAATATGTGGCAAGCTAATCTAGCTTTTAAAGTTCAGTTTTTTTACTTTTTGTCAGAAGTCCTTTTGTATGTTTCATCGAGGACATCTAAGTTTGACTTTGGTCCAAAACTTCCTCAGGAAATTTTGTAAAGAGAATGATTCTTTTGATGACTTGGAATGAAATAAACAATTGCTTTATGTCTCATCTGTTTCAATTATTGACTTGGTGTCTTTAATTATGTCTCTATATTTATTTAAACATCTGTTATGTTCAGAAAAATACATAAATAAGGAATTTTTCAGTAAGCTTTTATTTATAAAAAAAAACAGCCTAAGCACTTGTAAACAATACTTGTGAATTAGGACACCAATTTTGATGGCTACAAACATAGGGTGATATTCCCATCTATCTTTCTTTAGCCAAGTGGGATATGAAAATGTTGGAGTAAGATCATTTCATATCTTTTCCTCAACATTTATTTGGCGACCATACCGGGGAGATCTTCAATATCTCTCTTCTTGATTTCCATGCTCAATTATCATTGAATACATTTATTTTTCTGATATTGATTCTTTGACTGTTTTATTTCTTAATGATTGTACTTGTTGCAAGGCATCCCAATAATGAGCCCAGTCTTTGAGATCAGACCAGCATTGCTTTGAATTTTGTTAACACCATTTTAGACAATGTTAATACTCGGGTTGAGCTTAACCATTCTTGGGCAGCAATTGAGCGAGACATTAGTTCCCATGAACGTTGGGTAGCTAGACGTAGACAGCCTAGAAATCAGCAATAACCTTCTTGTTCATTTAGCTTTGTCCTTCCTTTCATGTCCTTAGAATCTCGTGTTTCTAGGGGAAGAAGAGGCTTATCACATGAAATTAATCCTATTTCTGAAATAGGAAGAAGGAATGTTTTGTTATCAACCCAACAAAGTGCTCTAAGGAGAACCTTATATGATTCATCCAGTTCGTATTTCTCTCCCTTACCTATCATCCACAAGATGGCATCTAGTGGTGGATCTGGTGGCACTAGAAGTGCTTCCTCCTCTCAGTATTCATGTTTTTTAGTGATTGGTATCTTATATAGCCACCATATCCATGTCCAATCTACCACAAAACCCACCAAATTCATCAAAAAGTATGGGCTTTTTCAATTTGAATAAGATGCCACAACCACACCATGGCATGTTTCCTCTCCTCTTAACCTAGCACCTTCTACTCGTCCACTTCCTAAATTCAAAGAGCATCTTCCTGGGTTTTCGGGGAATAACATTGTCACTACAAATGAACACCTTGTGGAATTGTCTAATGTTTGTCACAACATAGGAACCAATGACAACGATACTTGCATGTTCTTATTTGTCAATTCCTTGGAAGCAAAGGTTGTGGCCGGTTTCTTTGACCTTCCTCCTAAGATTTTGTCTACTTGGGAGGAGTTATTTTGTTGGGTCAAATCCAACTATGGAAATATAAAATCCCATCTGAGCAGTTATGGGAGTACAATAACATCGCCTATAAGAATAGTGATACCATCAAGTCCTTCAACTTGTGTTTCACTAAGTTATACAATCAAATCCCTGAACTCATTCGACCTCAGAACCAAGCCTCTTTTATGCATTACTACAATGCATTACCTTACCCATATCATCATAGTCTTGAGGAAAAAGTCATTGATAACCTCGGTTACACTCTGCATACTTGTTTAGAGTATGAAGAACAGCTTGAAAGAATAGGTGTTCCTTAGGGAGAATCAATTACATAGACAGACATGTCTGCCCTCTTACGTCTAGTCCAAGACATGAATAATTGTATGACAGTGTATGAGAGAAAGGGAAATGTATCCCCTCTCACCCCTGGAGCTTCATCCTCTTCTGCACCCCCCTTTATAAATCCAATTGAAAATAATTCTCAGCCTAAAGATATCATGCCTCGGATTTGGTGTAACTTTTGCAAGGAACACCACGAGGAAACCACATGTGAGGTAAGGAAGAGTGCCAGAGATAAGATATTTGATAAAATACTAGAAACTACCATCGTTGTCCTAGATTTTTCAAAGCCAGAATATGTCATGATCATTAATACTAGAAACAAATCCTACACTCCCAAAGGCAAATATGATCCTCCCCGCAATTATTCTAGCCCGAGCTCATCCTCGCCAACTTCTACTATTCAGGTTCCTAAGGTTCCTGATAATCAAGGAACTACTTCCCCTCTCCCCTCTTCCAAATACAATATCCTAAATTAGTTGGCCAACATCAAAGCAGATGCAACCCTTCTGGACATGGTTGTCATCCCTGAACAATAGAGGCATCTAAAAAAATTCATGGAAGGAAACGATTATGTTGTATACAATCTCTATGAAGAGGTAAATGAAGAGGATTCATCTGTAAATAAAGTAGGTGTACATAAATTTATATACCCTGTAAAAAATCCTCGTTTTTATATTTTTGTAAATAATATGGATAAGATCACCCATTGTTGCCTCATTGATGGCGGTTCGGGCCCAACTATAATGTCTAAGATTATTATGGAAGATATAGGCTTGTCTTGTACAAATGAAAATGCCAGAAGAATTCTCTCTTATAATAGTCTACAACAAACGACCATAGGTGATATTAAAGATGTGACCTTAGTTTTGTGCGCACACCCTGAAATAAGGAAAAACCTTAATATTCAGGTAATTGATATTCCAGTAAGAAATTACTCAATCATATTGAGAAGATATTAGCAAGATTTGACGGGTGGATACCTCTCACTCGACGGGACACACTTATCCATTCCTCAGAATGGTAAAAACATTTTGTTCCTTAGACAGGGAAGGATTTCACCTTACCTAGAAAGTGTCCCACAACCAAATGTGAACTATATCGAAGAGGACATAGTGGTGTATTCTATCTTTGCTGAGGAGGATAACATTCCCTAGGAACAAATCGATTGAGATGATGGTATGTGGCACATGCACTTTGATGGTTCATGCTCTAGTGAGGGTAACGGAGCTGGCATAATCTTGTACTATCCTATGGGGAAAATTCATAAATTTTCTTACAGGTTGGAGTTTTCTTGCACAAATAATGTCACTGAATTCGAAGCCTTATTACTAGGCATTGAAAATGCCTATAATCTTGGTTGTGGTCACCTTTTAGTTTTTGGAGACTTTGAACTTGTTGTGAACCTTGTACATAAGATATACTCTCCTAGAAACACGTTGATGAAACAATACACCCAAATTGTTTGGGCACTTATCTCGAACCTATTATCTTTCAACATTACTCATGTTAAGAGGGAATTTAACTCAATGGCTGATTGGTTAGTTGTTTTTGCAGCCTCTCCTAACCAACAACTTCTGCCACATAGACCTGATTATACTTTCCAATCTCTCTATCGTCCACATATCCCTGACAATATAGAATCTTAGCAGGTCTTCCCTAGCGATGAGAGCATCTGTGATTTCATTCAAAATGAACCTTATAAGCCCAACAGAATTATACACATAGAATATAACAAGATTCCTAAGGGCTTGACTCCTCTAGAGATTTCACTTTCATCGAGTGATGTAGGCAATAAAGAGAAATAGAAAGAAGAGGAGTTGAAAAGGAAGTTGGGTGAAACCATCTCCTTGAAAATTGGGACACCCAAGTCTCCAAAGAATGTTAAAATAGGTGCCCAATGTTCTGATGAAGATAAAATGAAGTTTTCCAAGCTGCCTGGTGAATTTCAAGATGTTTTTTCTTGGTCTTATGAGGATCTTCGTGGTTTTGATTCTGCTCTTATATAGCATGCCATTCCCATCAAGGAAGGAATAAAACCAAATAGGAAAAAACAAAGGCCTATCAACCCTGCATTGGAAGAAACTATTTGAAAGGAGTTGGAAAAGCTCTTGAAGGATGGAATCATCTTTTCGATCAAGTATTATCAATGGGTTTCCAATTTGATTCATGTTCGTAAAGCAACCGGTCAGATTAGATTATGCGTTGATTTTCACGCATTAAATCGGGCTAGTATAAAATATCTCTTTCCTCTCCCTAACATGAAAATGATTTTGTAGCAAGTTTTGGGGTCACAAATGATGTCCTTAAATGACGGTTTTTCTGGTTACAATCAAATCAAGGTAAAAAGGGAAGATAAATATAAAACCACCTTTATTACTCGTTGGGGTACCTTTGCTTATGAACGTATTCCTTTTGTTTTATCTAATGCAGGTGCCACTTTTCAAAGAGCTATGCAAATAGCATTCGACTATTTGATCATAAATATCATTCAGATCTACCTTGACGAATTAACTGTGTACTTTAAAACCCAAATAGATCATTTTGGTCATATGAAAAATGTTCTCATGCGATGTAGGAAATTTGGCATCTCTCTAAATCCTTCCAAGTCCATTTTCGACGTTACCGAGGAAAATCTCCTTGGACATATTGTCTCTAATTCAGGAATAAGCATTGATCCTGAAAGGATCGTTTCTATCCTTAATCTTCCTGCTCCCACTTCCAAGAAGGAGGTTCAATCTTTTATGGGGGTTATTAACTTTGTCCATAGGTTTGTTCCAAATTTTTTTGTGATGGTTAAACCAATTCATAATCTTCTTAAGCAAGACCATTCTTTTTCTTGGACAGATGATGTCGAAAATGCTTTAGTAGAGATCAAGAAAGAAATCAGTTATGCACTGGTTTTGGCAAAGCCAGATTTTGAGAAAGAATTCATGATATATACTAATGCCACCGAGGAATCCGTTTATTCTATACTAATGCAAATTGATGACCATGGTAATGAAAAATCAGTGGCTTACATGAGTCAAAGTTTATCTAATGATGAATTTAAATATTCTTTTATTGAGAAACATGCTTTCGCTCTTGTTAAAGTTGTTGAAATTTTTCACCATTTCATCTTAGGTAAGCATACGTTGGTAAAAGTCCCTTTACCTTCTATCAAGTTTTTTCTCTCATAGACTTATCTTTTATAGAATCTTGCACATTGGCTTGTCAATATCCAGGAGCATGATTTAAATATCGTGACTTCTACCACTATCAAGGGATGAGACTTATCCCTTCACTTAGCTCAGCATGCTGAAAATAGAGAAGAAATTGATGAACATGATAGTTCCCTAGAAGCACTATTCTACATTAATAATTATAGTCTTCCTATGTCTGAACATCCTTAGTATAATAATTTAGTTTACTACTTACAAAACCAAATATGTACAGACGACTTAGACACTCATCAAAGAAGAAGACTTCATCTTGAATCCATAAGATACGTCATTATAGGAGACTTCTTGTTTTGAAGATGTGTTGATGGTGTGTTTCTTCGTTGTGTAAATGATGAACACACACAGAAACTGTCGCAAGAAACTCATGGTTCTTCAATTTTTTTCATTCACGTAGGAGGTCATTTTTCTGCTAAAACCACTTCTTTCAAGATTATTAGAAAAGGATATTATTGGCCTTCAATATTTCGTGAATCTTATGTTTTTTTGACATATTGTGACAAGTGCCAAACATTTGTTGGGAAAGAATGCCTTTCATCGATGCCATTACAACATGTCCTCCCAGACTTTCCCTTTTCAAAGTGGGGATTGGATTTTATTGGTCCTATTAATCCTTCATCTTCAATGAGACAAGTTTTTATTTTGATAACCACGGACTACTTTACAAAATGGGCTGAAGTTGTCCCAATTAAGCATTCAACAGATGATCAGGTAATTTATTTCCTTGAAAATAACATCTTTTCCATATTTGGTCTTCCATTAGAAATTATTACAGACAATGGTCCCGCTTTCATTTCTACTAAGTTGCCCCAATTTTTAGCTAAGTTGGGGGTTAAACATTTCACCTCATCAGCTTATTATCCCTAAGGGAATGGGCAGGCTGAGTCTACCAAAAAAAATCTAGTGAGAATCGTCAAAAGGCTCATCAAAGATAAGCCTCATCAATGGCACACTCTCCTCACTTACGCCCTTTGGGTGAATCGAACTACCACCAAGGTAAGCACTAGTTCCACTCCTTTCCATCTTATGTATGGTCAAGAAGCTATCCTGCCTATTGAGCTGGAACTTTCTTCCTTAAGGTTGATGCTACAGAATGAAGAATTAAATTTTTCTGATGTTTCACAAAGGATAAATGCACTCTTAGCTTTAGAGGAGCAAAGGATGTTTTCCTTAGACAATATAAGAAGGAGACAGCAAACTGTTAAGAAGTATTTCAACAAGAGTGTCAAAATTTTCAAATTTAAAGTCAACAAGAAAGTATTGTTGTGGGATTCAGCTCATGTTGATAGGGGAAGACACTCAAAATTTCAAAAATTATGGTTGGGTCCTTTCAAGATCGCTTTTGTCTTGGGTACTAACTCTTATATTCTACAATATTTACAGGAGTGATTGTTTTCCTACAACACCAACAGTTCTCACTTAAAACACTACGTAGAACCAACTTGAAAAGTTTTAACGTTGTTTGGATTATATATATATTAGTAGTCTAGTTTTGCATTCATTTTCACCATTGTTTTTCATTTCTGTTTTAATAGTCGTTTAATTTATGATTTCCTTTTTAATATATTTCATGTTGCTTTTGCAAAATCTGTCATTTTATTTCTATTGTTTTAAATTTTGTAGTCCCATTTATGTCATGAATTTTATTGATTTTCATCTTTTAGTTGATGTTTTGTCAAGAATAAGATGTTGGGTCAATTATGCCACAGTGACACTCCTGCAAGGTATTGTTATTCAATAAAAATCAATCTTACACAGTTGTTATGTTGTTCCCCATGAAATTAAATTGAATTTGTTATCTACTTTCACTGATGTCTTATAAATAAATTGGTTATCTCCCACTTATGCTTTTCATTTCTTCATCCATTTGAGAATTAAAAGAGAAAGTCCATAATTTTTTCTCTTTGAAGTAAAGAGTAAATTCTGGTTGAATTATTATTCATACAGGGATAAGCCCCCCCATACTTAACATTTTTCATGAGTTAATCCCAAATTCTCGGTCATTTTCCCCTTAAATCCACTCACTTCCCCCTGTCGCATAATCATTCTAGTCGTAACTTCTGATCCAATGTTCTTGGTCTATGAAACCATATCTTTTGAGTTCTTAATCTGTTGGAAACAGATTTCCCTTTGGAGTCACCAGTTTGTTGATGATAAAAATCACAATGAGGATTTCGCCCGCAAAGTATGGCTTAAGCCTATTATTTAAATTATGCTAACGGTATATAATACTAGTAGGTGGGACCCCCTTGTAGATTGGTGGCTTAGAGATAGTATTTTCACATCTTTTATGTTGTTGTTTTGATGTTGCTTACAGGGTTCTACATGATTGATGACGAGATATTGGTTTTGTTTGTGACATAATGGTAGATGGATAATGCATTTTATGTGGTGATTTTGTTATTCTAAGCTCTAAAATTCCATGTTATGAATGGCTTATATTTACTACATTGTCATTGTCGCCGTGATTAATTACCTATTACACCTGCAAAAGACACATGCTATTAACAACAAAAGACAAGATCAATATGGAAAAATCCAAGCAAGGGAACTATACTATACCTATACTATGTGCAAATGAAATTAAAAGAAATTAATGTTAGTCCTAACTAACAATGTTAGTGGCTATACAATTTGTATTGAGTTATATTTGGTGCATTTGGTATATGTGATTGTATGGTTTTGGAAATGGTTAATATGGATTAGGGTGGTGCAATTGGCAAGCAATGTGTGCAAGTTTCGTTGCATGGAATTAATGACATGGATTAAGTGTATGGTTTTGGTTGGTTGTCATGTACTATGAAATTGAATGAATGAAGGATGGAAGCGATGTTTAGTAAATGAAAGTCACTCCATACTTCTCCCATTGGTCATCACTCTAGCATGGTTATTGTTCATTTGGTTTTTTTTTGGTTAAGCTCCGAGATTCAGGCATGGAAGGAATTGCTCAACCAGCTCGCATTTTTAAGGCTATTGGTTATACGTATGGTTCTTTTCTCCCATCCATGAATTCACTCTATGTATGAAATGAACGTTGGCTCGGTAATGTGTTGTTCTATGTTTTCTTGAGATTGGAAACTATGTAAACGCGTGGCGTTTTCTCTGGAATGATTGTGTGTTTTATTCTTTGAAAATGGAAAAATTGATGGTTGAAGTTGTGATTTCATTGGTTGTTATGTGTGGTGGAAATTGTGATGGCTCTTTTTTGTCTTTATGGGTTTTTGTTGGAGGGTTTCACTCTATTTAGCCTTTTTTTCTGCCTCCTCACAGTTATGGTAACCATATTCGATTGTATTAGGTGCCATGGGGTTGTTGTGTATGTTTTGATCCACCTTTTGCTCATTGTATATCTTTTCGCTTGGTCATGGTCTCTTTTTGTGGTATTGGCATCAGCACAGTTGGTTATTGGGTGGCCATTATGCCAAGAAGTATGCTTTAGGGTTGTTGGTACTACCTGGGGTCTACATTTCCATCGGCATTATTATGTGTTGGTTCAGCTCTTGAGAAGAGAGCGAGGGTTATGACTCTGCACGTGCTTGGTATTGGTTACCCTCCAGTGAGAAATCGTTGCTCCTGTGCATCATGGCCTACCCTACCTAGTGTTGAATTGTCACCCTATTTTACAAAGCTAAGGGTTATAAGGCTTGTGGTTCGTCTCGAAGGTTCTCACCTACTGTTGATATGGTCGACCTCCAACCTGCCTATGTTTGGTGACTGAGCGAGCTCTTGATTATTTCTTGTGTTCATGGTTACAAAGACTGATTTTGATAAACCCAACAAGTCGCACTCTTGTTGGGTCTCTTGTTGATTGTCATAAGTTGATTGAGTAGTATTGACAGTGGCCTTGATTATTGTATCATCTCTGTTTGATCAGTTGTTGGAGACCTGTAATTGGAGATGATAATTGGTATATAGTCGTTGCCTCCTTTTGTTATGACAATTGAATCGATAACTCAGCATTGTTTAATTGGTTGATTGAGAGTATGCATAAATGTACATT
Organism: Picea engelmannii; assembly: GCA_009831015.1. Taxonomy (NCBI): domain Eukaryota; kingdom Viridiplantae; phylum Streptophyta; class Pinopsida; order Pinales; family Pinaceae; genus Picea; species Picea engelmannii. The sequence continues at coordinate 378,212 of ML779835.1, read as the reverse complement.
CATAGAGATGCCTCTTTTCATTATGTGTTGGTCTGTGTGCTCCTACAGTGTGTTATAAATTGAAGTTGGTGGTTGTTGTGTGTTTAATTTGCCCCGATCTGGATTATTGGAATTTGAAGAGTTGATGACTTTGACTGGGTTGTCTATTGTGTATGATTTATGGAGACATTGTGCATCATTTTGTTTTATTGCACCATCAGAGATGAGCACGGGGTTTTGGTAGTATGGTTTCATTGCAAATTTAATTATTAATATTGTCAAAGGAATGGAATCGGGCATGTTTTAAAAGAGTATGTTCAACTCAGGAAAGACATGTGTCTATGCTTGATTTGAGGATTTATAAATTATGGGCAATGGTTGATGTTTTTTATGTTGAAAAGACTTGAAGCAATATGACTGTGTGTTCCTTTGGATTATGTTTTAAATATAAAAGGGAAGGAAATGAAAGGAAACAAAATTATTTTAATAAGATGTTTGAAAAGCATAATAATTATGAGTATGATTATACACTGTATTAATTGAAAAATTTTAAGAAGAAATTGTAAGTGGGATAGTGAACAAGTTTTAACACACAACGATTGTTAAATGATCACAACAATTGTTTAATTGGTGTTGGAATATTTTTGTTGAATATAGAACTTCTTTTATGGATTACTTAATTGGTTTTTCGAACAGTATTCTCTCTTTTCCCTACCATTTTTCCATTTTCCACACATTACAATTCCCCTCGCCTTCCCATATTCACTATCCACTCCATGTTCTTAAAATTTAATTATAGTTAAGAAAAATGTTGTATTATAACAATTTAAGAGATCACACAAGGATGACTTATAGTGTTATATTCTTTTGGTTTACGATACAGTTGATTGTTTGATGTCTGTGAGATGTAATCATGATCTTTTCCCCCTCATTTTAACACTTTTTGCTCAATAAAATCCCTCACATATCCCAGAACCCTTCTTCACCCCCTGCTTATTGACAAGTATTAAACGATTTGTATGGATTGGATTTCATGAGTTTGATCTGTTGTTGAACCATATTTTATTTCATATTTAAAAGAGTTGTCATATATGGTTTTTAAAGAACCTATTTTATAATCAATTATGCATATAGGAATGATATTTTTCAAAAGTGGTAGCCATGGTCGAGGTAACCGAGGAAGAGGAAATTGGAATAGGGGCCCTAGAAGGCCAATATTCTCTATACACTTTCATGTAGACTCGCAAGAGTTAGGCCAGCTATTTCAAGATGGATTTTTTAACTGGATTGTACAAGGAGTTGTCCAAACTAGGCCTGAAAGGCCTCCCTTCCAAGCCCCACAAGTCCCTGGTATCCCAGTGCCCCCTCATGTCTCATTGCAACCTGAAGTCCCCGAAAACAATAGATGGCAAGAGATTGTCCACCCGGCAGTCTCCCAACATTGTGGTTGGCCTAAATTGTCTCTACCTTCTCCTCCACTTATTAATCAAATTTTCCAAGTTTCCCCTGTTTACTCACTGGTACAATCCTCCTATGCAAGAAAAAGGTTAAAAATCGAGGCCCACCATGCTCCTAACAAAGGAAAATCCATTGTTTCCCCTTCCTCGCCCTCAAATGAATTTGACAAATCTGTGTCCTCTCGCATGCATTTGAGAGATGATTTCTCTCATGTGATCAGTGAGATTAGGCCTAAAGGCTCCAGATAGCCTAAGGCAAACTCAGAGAGATCAAAAAGTAACAGCAACAACAAGGGAAAGATTTCCTCCCAAAGTGGAAAATATGGATTTTAGTTTTTTATTTATTAATTGTTGAGAACAATTGGCTTCTGAAATTTTGGACAACACACTATTTTTTTGATATATGGGTAATATATTTTTGGAAATAATTTCAATTATCATTGACATAAATTGTCAAAATATGAAAGTGATGATGGGAATCACAAGGAGGGATGTTTTGTTTTATTAACTAGTTTTGTTATGATTGTTAAAGAACTAAAGGGAGTCACAAGGGATCCCACCTACTAGTTATTATTTATTTAAAACCCTTACTATGATTTTATTACTTTTCCCCCTTAACTAAAAAGTTGGTTTAGTTTTAGTTAACTTAACTAAAGAAGTAGTTCAACTACTTCAACCAATTCTAATTTTCTTAAAGTCAAAAGGAAAAGGAGGAACAAGAGGAGAATAGAAGGATAAGCATATTAAGGTTTTCTCTTTGAGTTTTGTTGAGATAATTCAGTTTTCATTCATTCCTTAATTCATTAGAAGCCCAATTATTTTTTATGATAGCAGGGTCCTATTGTAGACAACAAGATTCAGGGTTGAATTACATCATTCAGACACTTGTTTTTCAGAGGTGTTGATCTGTCTTTGATAATATGTGTAGACTTGTTTGTTTGTGAATTAGATTTCATGACTGAAAAAGGATATTGTGCAGAGTCGAGTGGGCAGCAATTTGTGGCAAGTTGATCCATCTTTTAAAGTTCATTTTTTTACTTTCTATCAGAAGTCCTTTTGTATGTTTCATCGGGGACATCTAAGTTTGACTTTGGTCCAAAACTTCCTCAAGAAATTTTGTAAAGAGAAGGATTATTTTGATGAATTGGAATGATATAAACAATTGCTTTATGTCTCATCTATTTTGATTATTGACTCGGTGTCTTTACTTTTGTCTCTATATTTATTTCGGCATCTGTTATGTTCAGAAAATTACATAAATAATGAATTTTTCAGCATGCTTTTATTTATAAAAAAAAAACAGTCTAAGCACTTGTAAATTAGGACACCAATTTTGATGGCTATAAACATAGGGTGATATTCTCGTATATCTTTCTTTAGCCAAGTGGGATCTGAAAATGTTTGAGTAAGATCATTTCATATCTTTTCCTCAACAAGATTGAGCTCTTTGTGTTTTCTAAAGACAAGCAGGCTTTTGTTACCTCACTGCATTTAATTTCTAAAAGTACCAACTTGGAGCCTGACTTGCTTCTACCTTCCTTAGGCACCTTTTGGGGTTTGTCAAATTCTTTGGTTTAATGATTATTTTAAAGACACGAGCTCCCTCACTTCAAAAACCATCCCTTGGTCGAATCTCTATGTGTACTCTCATGTGATGAATTTGTTTGAACAAAAAGGAAGATATGGTTACATATCGCCCGCGGGTTTCCCTTCTAGTCGATTATGGTCTTTATTATTGTGTTTAATCCCAACATGATTGTGATTACATTTAATTTAAGAAGGAACCTGTGTGAGTGATTATTTCACCAAGCACGATCATGATTCTGTCAAAATTTTAAAGGAAATACATGTGGCAATATTGTTATGTTCTCTTCATACCTCATATGGTTTTGTGGGTCAATCCTTTTAAAAGAAAGCGTGTATATATTGATGCACACAGAGATCAATCTCAGGGTTACATTTTGGTTGATTGTTGTTGTCGATTCAAAATTATGTCCATTATATTGTCGAAGACCTGTGTGTATGATGGATGCATTAAACATGCTTTGGTTTTGTCTAGTTTTAAAAAGGAATCTATCTATGTTTAAATCGAGCCCGATTTTTGTTAGAGGACAGTGAATGATGATTGTTTAGGATGGGTGTATTATTGTTTCATTTCCAAGAATGAAGACTGGATATAGATAATGGAATCACTTTGCATAGTATGATTGTTTTAAAAAGGGAAAGAGATCAATGTTAGCACATGTAGTATTGTGGTTTGAATGGTTACATTGTTACTATTGAATTGGAAATGTTTTGATAAGTCATAATACACAGACTGTTATAATTTGAAGATTTATGGGAAATTAAAATTGTTTTAGACAGTAAGCAATATGTATGAATTTGAGGAACATTTAAAGGTTTTGGTTTTGGAAGTGGATGATTTTGGATTAAATTTGAAACAGAGTTATGATAGTTGATTGATTTAATTTATTTTATGAATAGTATCCATCTAATTCCCTCTCATTTTCTCACTTTTTCTCTCATTATGAATCCCTTCATGATCCCAAATTCATTTTGCACGTGTTGTTCACTAAAATTAAATTAAAACTCAATTTGACAATGATACAAAAAATGACACAGAGATAAATGACATCTGATATGTTTTGGTATTGTTGCACAGTCAGTTGTTTAATGAATTTTCAAGCAGTAATCGTGTTCTTACTCCCTTTCATGATATCACTTTTTCTCTCAATACAATCCCCTCATATATCCCAGGATCCCTATTTCACCCCCTTCTCATTTGACAATTATTAAATAAATTTTATGGATTGGATTGCATGGGTCTGATGTGATTGTTGAGCCAAACTTTGTTTCATATTAAGAGAATGTCATGTATGGTATGTTTAAAGCTAGTTGCTAATAATTGTTGCATACAAGATGATATTCTTCAGCAGAGGAATTCCCGGCTGAAATAATAGAGGCAGAAGGAACTGGAACAGAGGGCCTAGAAGGCCCAAGTTCACAATACATTTCGATGTTGATCCTCAAGAGTTAAACCAACTCTTTCAAGCTGAATTTTTCAATTGGATTGGGAAAGGGATAGTCCATAATAGACCATAGAGGCCTCCCTTCCATCCCCAGCATGTTCCTGGAATCCCTATGCCTCCCCATGTATATTTGCAGCCTGAAGTTCACGAGAATGATGGATGGAAGGAGATTGTTCACCCTGCAATATCCCATCATCGTGGATGGCCAAATTTGTCATTACCTCCTCCTCCTCCTCCTCCACCTGTTAACCCAAATGTCCATATTTCCCTTGCACACTCACTTGTATAGTCCTCCCACATAAGAAAAAGACTAAAAACAGAATCCCACCACGTGCATGACAAAGGTAAAGTTGTTGTTGCTCCCTCCTCTCCTTCAAGTGACTCAGCCAAGTCAGTATCATCATGCATGCACTTGAGAGATTATTTCTCCCATTTCATTAGTGAGATCAAGCCTCAAGGTTCCACCCAACCTAAGGCTAATTTAGGGAATTCAAAAGGAGATAGCAGCAACGAAGGAAAAATTGTCTCTCAAAGTGGAAAATATGGTTTTTGATTATGTGTTTATTATTGATTTATTGAGGACAGTGGATTGTTGAAAGTTTTGGACAGTAAACTATTTTTGGATATTGTGGATATTATATGTTTGGATATAATTTGAAATATCATTGATATTTAAATTTCAAATTGTGGAAATGATTAAGGGAGCCACAAGGAAGGATGTGTTTGATTGATTGTCTAATTATGTTTACTTTTGTTAAGAAATTAAAGGGAGTCACAAGGGGTCCCACTTACTAGTTATTATTTATTAAAAATACCCTTTATTATTATTATTATTAATTCTTCCCCTAAACTAAAAGTTAGTTGAGTTTTAGTTAACTTAACTAAATGAGGTATCTGAACTACTTCAACTTATTTGGAATGCATAAAAGCAAAGTGAGAAGGAAGAACAAAGGGGAGAATGGAAGGAGGAAGCATACTAAGGTTTTCTCTTGAGTTTTATTGAGATAGTTTAGTTTTCATTCATTATTCCATTCATTAAAATCATAATTCTCTTTTATGACAGCAGCGTCGTATTGTAGACAGAAAGGTTCAAAGTTGAACCATATCATTCAGATGCTTGTTGTAGAGGTGTTGATCTATCTTTGATAGTCTGTGTAGACTTGTCTTATGAATTAAATTTCATGACTGATAAAAGATATTGTGCAGAGTCAAGTGGACAGCAGTCTGTGGAAAGATGGTCCAGTTTTTAAAAGTTCAATTTTTACTTCTTGTTAGAGTCCTTTTGTATGATTTTCATTGGGGATATCTAAGTTTGACCTTGGTCCATACCCCCCACAAGGATTTTTGTAAGGAGAACGATTATTTTGACTTCTTGGAATGAAATAAAGCGATTTATATTCTGTCTCATCAGTGTTAATATGTGACTTGGTATTTTTTCTTTTGATCTCCACGTTCACTTTTGCAATTTTTTATATTTAGAAAATTATATAAAAAAATTATATTTTGCAACAATCTTTTATTTTAAAAAAATCAGCCTGAGCCCTTGTAACTAATACTTGTGGATTGGGAAACACTTTTTGAGGCTATAAACATAGGGTAATATTCCCATCTATCTTGCCTTAGCCAAGCAAGATTCAAAAATGCTTGAGTAAGATAAACTCATATCTTTTCCTCAACAGAGTTGGTCAAGGAGATCGTCAATTTGGGGAATTAGGTATTGGTTCCCAACTGTGATTTTATTTAGGGCCCGATAATAAATGCAAAGTCTCCATGTCCCATATTTCTTCTACATAAACATGATTGTGCTTCCACAAGGTGATGAGCTTGGTTGGATGTGCCCCTTTTCGAGCAGCTCTTGGATTTGGCGCTTGATTTCCACATTTTTTGATAGAGAGCAGTGATAGACTGGCCCATTGGGTAGTGGTGAACTGAGGGTCAAATCGATTGAATGCTTGAACTGAAAGTGCAGCGATACCCCAATGGGAGAGGAGAAGATGTCTTTTTATTCTTCCATGAACTTATCCACTTGCTTCTTCTACGTGGAGAGACCTGTCGTGGAGGCCATGGATGTGGTTGCAACCTTTCACTCACTTTGAGCGTGAATCACGAAGAAGACAAACTCCCTAGTCTAAAATATGACCTTCCTGTATTTCTTCACAGAGATCAAGGAAATGGAAGTATGTGGGACTACCTCCAGTATACTGTACAATTTCATGTCCAAAGTAATAATAACACTATGAGGCCTAGACTCATATACAACATGACATTTCCATAAATAAGGTTGGCCCTAAAGAACATCAAAAACTTCAAGAGGGGAAATATCACACAATACCTCATCTTTGAAGGGATTGATGTCGTAGGGCAGGCGGCATTGTTGGCTGACATGTAGATCACTCCCTTGGTGGATCCATCTGATCGTGTACAATTATGGGTGCGATGTTGTTTGCAGATCCAACCACTTGACGACTTTCACTAAGATGAGGTTCTTATGGCTATCCTTTTCAATGATGAAGTGTAGTAGAGTACCTTTCACCCACATATGTGAATGAAATAGGAGCTCACCTTCCTCTGGTTCATCAGGTTCACTGGGTTGGATCTTGGTGGTAGCAATTGTGGCACTGGGTTCTGCATCAATGATCTATCTCCATTTTTCTCATTCTAACTCAAAGTCAGATCCCACATATGATTCATAGAATTTCACCTTAGCCACCAATGACTGCTTTGAGCGATATTCAACAGTGTTATGCCAGGGGCTCTTATGGAACTCCCACCACTTCCCAATGTCTTTCTTTGTATTCCAATTGTCCTTTTTCATTTGAAACTTAGACCGATTGTATTGAGGATATCCATCCTTTCTCTTTCCTTTGTTCTTTGGGGTTGGAGATGTCTTTTCCCTGCTTCTGTTGAGAGGGGTTCACAGACCCAAACTATCGCATCTTTTGTTTAATCTTCTGCTTGATTTTGACAACGTATCGATAGGCCACACCTAAGGACGAGATGTCAAGAAACTACATTTCTTTCTGGATGTATCTATGTAGACCACTATGGTACTTGAGCACTAGATGTCGCTCAGAGTCTTTGATAACCATATTGGTGCCCAAGATATGGAAGACATTGATGAACTATGGCATTGTTTGGTCCCTTTCATGCCACAGTATGGTCCATCTTGTATATAAGTCATCATAACTTCCAATGGGGTAGTATTGTTCCTTAATAGAATCCCTGAAAGAACCCCAAGTGGGTGTGACTACAAATAATGTAGATTCTTTTGTTTCCTTTTTCTCGCAAAAATTCTCCCACCAATTTTGACATGGGGAATGACCTTAAGGAGTGCAAATGTAATATTTTCTCTATTAGAAAGTTATGGAAAAAAAATTTGTCTTCTAGAAGGTTTAACCATTTGTCTACCACGTCTGCATCTATTTGACCTTCAAATATAGGAACATCAAAATTGATTTATACCTTGAAGGGGGTGGTGCCTCCGTTCGAGGAAGATGTGTCACCTATTGGCAATCACCAAAGGATTTGTGCAAATTATCTAGTATCGTGTTCCTCTATCTCATGATGGCTTCCTTGAGAAACAGTTTAAAGGGATCTCATGCCCCATCGTCTCTCTTTTCTTCCCCGATAGACAGTCATAGTGTTCGACGAGGTATTTCATGCAAAGGCTCAAATAGTTCGAGTCCCAACTTCTTACACCCTAACCTCATTGGGGACATGTACATAGAAACAAATGAAGAGAAAACTACTTTAATACCATTGATCCATATTTATGAGCGAAACAAAATGAAACACAGATCTATAATATTAAAACGAAGATACAGTGAAAATAACATAGATACAGTGAAATTTAAATTCTATTCAATAATGAAATATGTTGAAATTGTAAAATGTGAATGAAACAATCTTTCTCAAATGGTGGTAGTTAATCTCTGAGAAGAGATGTGGCAGCTACGTGCATTTGCCTAAGCACATTACAATGAGGCCTCCAGGCCTTTTTAGAATCAAGATGTAATCGAAAAACCCTAGACATCCAAAAACCTAACCCTAAGAGATGAAGCACCAAAATTCATGGGGGCCTCGATGGGGTAAGTTGGTACATCAACTTCCTGGGGTCACAAATTTTGCATATGATCTTTGTTTTAGGCGCACGATATCCCATTGGAAAGGTCTATTCGAGGACTACACTTTTCTCCGTCACATTTTGACTTCAGCTATAGTGTGATTGTGGATAACCCAAAAGATGATTTTTAGGGCCTCAAAACAGCCCCAGAAGTTTGGGACCCGAAAAGATAGAAAACAATTGCCAAATTGAAAATTGTATGTAAGCTAGTTGGAATAGGTGAGCGGCCACCGATATCCACTTGGATCACCAATGAATGTAGACATATCCCCAAAGTATCTTATGAAATGTGATCAATTCCTAGGCATTGTTGACGCTTGAATCTATTAGGACCAAAATGACAACCTCGCGAGGATGTAAATCCCCCTGTGTTTTTATAGAGGTGGTAATCCTCTTTACTTTAACATTTTTTGGGGATTCTAGATATTCAGAACATGGGATCTTGTAGAAATATTTTGTGATAATCAAAGAAAATATAAATATTTCAAGAAAGATAAAAGGAAAATGTTTTCTTTTCTTTTTAAATAAATTTCATCAGAAAGGACCAAGAACCGCGCACATTCACACATTTAAAACAAATAAGCAAAATTTTCTCACATCCATCATAGTTTAAACTAAAGATTTATGATCACATAAAAATAAAAAAGAAGATGATATGCATGCATAATAGAACTTTAACAGAATGGACACATGGCCAACTCAAATAAAGATAATGATAGATCAATCTCAAATACTTTATAATCAAAACTCAGAGTTACAAAGCATAGTCGAAACTGATCATGAAATAGCTATATTGAAATTTCTAAATATATATATAGTTTGTTACATATTATTTGAAATTTAAAATGTGTTTTTCTTAAAGACTGGGATTGGGGCTCCTACGAACCAAAAAGAAAATATACACAAGAATTAAGCTTGTAGAAGGAGGATGATGGACGATAAAAGAACAGCAAGACCTGGAAAGAATAAAAGAGAAGTTATCAGACTTCGGTTAAACCTTTCTATTCAAAGAAGCAGAGTAACTAGATGAAGGAACTTATAAAGAAAGAAGGATGTGATCATCATAATCTTACTATGATGGTCTCTTATGTCTTTAATTGTTTGTTGGTGTCCTTTTATTGTCTTCATTAACAGTTACAGGAACCATCTCAATTGTTTCTTGTCCCTCGTTGGTCAATTTGTCGATTTCTTTCTCAAACCATTCTTCAATATAATTCTTCATTGGTGCCACAATGATCTCATGTTGGATTTTGATTTTGGACAGCTCGCCCTCCAAGTCTCTCAAATCAAGTGAAATACCATGTAATGCTTCCTCAATGTCTTGATTTTTCATGGAGTAGTCCACTAGCCAATTTTCTATGTCATCCTCATCATATTCAAGTATATCACAGAACTTTTCTACTCACAACCCTCTAAAAATCTCAACTTGTTCGTCAAAATGTTGCTTTGTTAGGAAAATAGAGTTGAGAATTATTTTGGGGTCTTTTACTTCGTTAGTATTTCTGGTTAATTTTATCTCTATTATCATATTGAATAGTTCTTTCCTCTTTGATATAGCTTGGTTGCACGCTTGAACAATATTATTCATTTTTTTTATCTTTTCTTTCCAGCACGTGTTCAACAGTTTTATCTTACTTGGGGAGGGAAGATCCTCCTCTCTTCTCCTTAGTTTTGTCATGTTGGAAACTTTGTTTCCAAAGGGTAGTACAGCATTGAGGTAAAAACCTTATTCATTCTTTAGGTCATCTTGCAAAGACTCATGGAAGGCATGCGCCCTTGATCCAAAAGAAACAATGTTTTTCAAAATTCACCATAACTCTATGATCAATTCCATTATTTTCTTAATGTTTCTTTCTACATAGATGCTAGCCGATGTAAGTAGGCTTGAAGATCATTTCAATTTAGCAGTGGGTGTGGTGGGTCTGACTATTGTCAAAGGACTACCAAGAAATGGAAGAGACATTAAGGCGTCTTCTAGTTCCTTAATCCTTTCTTTCAATTTTGTATTTTCCGCTTCAAGACCACCAATGGACTGATCCAGAGCATCTGCGGTTGCTCTGTGAATTTTAGAAATATGGGAAGGTTGCATATCTCTTAGTTCAACCTATGAATGATATTTTCATTTCTTATTCTTCATATCACCTTTTTCAATAATCAATTTCTTGGATTCCCTATCAAACACAACACTCTGAAAAGAAAATGACTCTTCTTCATTGAAGGTCTCATTCTCAATGATTTCCAATGATGAATTATGATGGGTCGTGTTCTATGACTAATCCATTCTTGGAAACATTTTCTTGATATATACCTAGAGCTCCATGTCTTTAAGGGAGAATTTGTTGATGTCACTTTCTATTTGGTGGTCTTCTTCCTCTTGCACAACATTTTTCCTCTTTTTTCTTAGAGGAAGCATGTGCGAGCTCTCAATTTTTCCCGAAGGGGGATTCTTTTCTCCTCCACCGCTTGAAACATTGTTGGTAACTTTTCTAGTTGGGTAGTTCATTGGAGCATTGCTCTGAGGTGTGGTAGTTTTAGGAGTAACAGTTGGGGACTGGGAAGTCTTCTCGCTAGGACCCTTTCCTTTCTTCTTGCAAAACTCATTAGTACTAAGTATTGTTTTCAAGTCACCATCATTGGGAGTAGGAGCACTATTGACGATTGAAAACATCAATGAAGTTTCTCCCACAAAGTGTTTCTAGAGCCTTTTATTATAAAAACTAAATAATACTAGTAGGTGGGGACCCCTTGAACTATTGGAGAGAAAATATGTTCATTTTTTATGTTGATATGATGTGTGATACGCCTCACATGATCGATGAAGATCTTGTTGTTATTGGTTATGAATTGAGCTTATGAAGTATCGATTCCTTATGTTATTTCAGCCTATGTTATTCATTATGTCGTTGTTGCACCTGCAAAACAAACATGTTAGTAAAATTGCATGAAGGGAAGTTTTGAGAGAGGAAAAATACTAGAACAAATGCAAGGGGAAGATTCTAAAGCTATTCTAACTATACTACATGCATGAAAACACTTGATGACTATTGTTTAGCCCTAGCTAGCAAGTGAATGGTTATGAAATTGTGGTTGAATTACATGTTTAATAATTGTGGTTGAAATGTTGGTGGCACATTTGGCAAGGTGATGATGCTAATAGTTATGCAATGGTTAATGGAATTATGTGGTCGATATTCATATGGTATGTTTGGATATGTTGAACGTTGGTGGCTCATTTGGAAAGGTGGTGAACATTACTGGTTATTCATTTTTGTTGAGTTATGTGATGTGAAATGCATATGGTGATAGTACTACTAGCTTTTAATGCGGTGATGGTTTCGATGCATGTTTGATTAACCATGTTAATGGAGATTTGTTGGCATGCATTGTTGAGTTAATGAGATGTGGGTGGAGGCAACGTGAATTTACTGCACATCACCTTTACTCTTCCCGTTGGTTGCCACCATAGTTGGGCTATTGTTCGATCTTGCTGCTATGTTATGCTCTGAAATTTTAGCAGGGAGGAACCGCTTGGCCAGCCCTCGTTTTAAGAAATTCGATTAATAGGTATGTTTTTTTTGGTCATCCTTAACTTCAATCTGGTTATGAAATGATTACTGGCTCAGATGTATGGGTTTGTGTTTTTCCTAAGCATTGCAACTATGTGAATTTTTGGTGTTTGAATGAAAAATGCATGGTTCTTTCTGTAAAATATTTTGAGTTCGTAGAGGTTATTGGTTTTCATAGTGATAGCTATATGTTACTACTACTGGTTCAGTTGGAGGGTTTTTGTTTAAGTATTGGGTGGATGGCTATCTTCATGCACTATCACTATATCCAGTCTCTGGCCTTCTTGGGTTTAATGGTCGAAGGTTTTTGCATCACTATGTTGTGTTCCACTTCGGCATTGATTGTTTCCACTATTAAAGGTCGTGAAGTGAGTGTTGTGTTCTTAACTTGGCCCTGTTTTCACCTCAGTACTGTGGTAGTTTGGACAAAGAACACTAGGGTTATACCCTGGGGGCATTAAATAAATTGCTTGGCCAGATGAGGGTCTCTCCTTTTTGTTTCCCCTGCCATGGATTGTTACCTGTCCACAACCAAATTATGTCTCTCTCTGTGTGCACACCCTTGGCCTCGAAAGTTCCACCATTACAAGGAGTTGGCTCTGTTCCTTGGTATCGATTACAGAGTAGACCCTTAACCCTCTAGTCTCAAATTTTGTAAAGGATATTGTCGTGCCTGCCAAGTTTCTATAGGTTATTGTGGATCAAATGTAGGATCAATAAATGGTGAATACAAATTTTCCCAGTTGGTCGTATGGTAGTCTTATTGCTTTAGAATTTAGTTACTACACCTGTGATGATAAGAATAAACCCTTCTTTGCAAATTTCACTTTCAAAGATACAGTCACACTCCTTATGTTAATATCTCAATATTTCTACTAGAAAGGGCCTCTACCCCGATTTGATTGGATGCATGGGTATGCATAGCTACCATAGCTTGTTCAGTTGATTCTTGTCTACAACAATGGCAAATTGTTTGGTTGATATACAGACATTAGTATTTGAACTAATGGTTTTTGAATGATAGTTGTAATTGGTTACAAATGCTTGGTGTTGCTCACTCAAGTCGCATTGGGTATATGGTGTTTTGAAAAATGAAATATTGGGCATAGTAATTATGGTTTTCTTGGGGTTGAATGATTATTGAATTGGATAATTGTAGAAAGTATATCCATTGCATCTTTGTGTTTGTTGGTTGAATAATCATAAGTGCGCACAGCATGGTCAATCACGATGTGACTAAATTGAATCAATCTTATATTAAATCGATAACTCGACACGATATGTTGAGTTATTATCGTGACTGTGTGGTTGTTGTGTTAAGTGGAAATGTTGCACCGTGGAGTTTTTTTAGCTGTGCACTGTGTGTGGTATGGATATATATGGTTTTTAATACTCAAGGATACCCACAGAAGTTAAGCATGTTTATTTATTGCAATCGACAACTGGTTTAAGAAGGCATGTTGTTGATGGAAGTTGTGTTGGATGGGTGGCCCAGTTTTTAAGTCACATTGAATTTTTTTTCTTTTACAGTGGCAAAGCTACATTACCCGGCAAATTACCCTGTGCATAGCTTGTGTCTAATTGGTGGTTGTTGGTTATATGATTAATTGTCATTAAAGGCATGGAAATTTGGTCTTGATTTTTTTTTTACTGCCTATACATGTTTAACGAATAGCATTACATTTAAATGATAGGCCCGATTACATCGATAGTGACTTCATTATTAATTTGAAACATGAATTTTTACATCATTGTTGAAATGCATGGGCAGTGGTTGAATTTGATAGTTACAGATTGGAAATGGGTATCTTGCATAAATTATTATAAAATGAAAAGTATGTGAATGAAGGAAACATAACATTTTTCAAATTGTATAAGATACCCACTGTTTTGTGATGGAATTATTTTGGACATTTGATTATAAATAGTGAACTTGTTAGATACACAGAAATCATTATTTAGTCAAGTGATGGATGGTTGATGCATCTCCTTTCACATAATGTTTTATGGATCACTTAATTAATTCCATGAACAGTAATTGTCTTTTTTCCCTTCCAATATTTCATTTTCCACTAATTACAAACCTCGTCGCCTCCCATATTCCTTTTTCACTCCTTGTTCTGAGATTAATTACAGCTAAGAGAATTTTTTTGTTAAAGTGGATAAAAGTGGCAGTGCCTTGTGTGAATTGCAGTAAGGTTTTATCGGTTGTTTTACAGTTGATCATTGTTGTCATTGAGCAGTGAATATGCTTCTCCCCTTTCATTATATCATATTTTCCCTCAATACAAACCCCTCACATATCCCAAAACCAAATTTTCACCCCCTGCTCGTTGATTAATAGTAAAACAATTTGTATGGATTGGATTTCATGAGCCTGATACATTCTGAACCAAATCTATTTCATATTTTTAAGAGTTGTCATGAATGGTTATTTAAAACACTATTTGCTAATCAATCATGCATGCAGGATGAGTTTTTTCAGTCGAGGAAGCCATGGCTGAGGAAATAGAGGTAGAGGTAACTGGAACCAAGGCCCAAGAAGACCCAAGTTCTCCATACATTTTGACACTGATTCATAAGAGCTTGGCCAATTGTTTCATGTTGGATTATTTAATTGGATTGGAAAGGGAATAGTCCAACCTATGCCTGAAAGGCCTCCTTTACAAGTTGTGCAAGGCCCTGGTATCCATGTACCTCCTCATGTCTCCTTACATCCTAAGGTCCCTGAAAATGATGGCTGGCAGGAGTTTGACCACCCGACAGTCTCCCAACATCGTGGTTGGCCCAACTTGTCTTTACCTACTCCTCCACCTTTGAACCCCATTGTCCAAGATGCCCCTAATCACTCACCAGGGGGATCCTCCCATTCTAGCAAGATATTGAAGACTAAATCCCACCATGCACTTGATAAAGGAAATTCCATTGTTTCCCTTTCCTCACCTCCAGTGACTCTGACAAATTTGTGTCTTCCCAGATGCATCTAAGGGACGATTGTTCCCATGTGGTCAGCGATATTAATCCTAAAGGCTCTGCACAACCAAAGGAAAATTCAAGAAAATCAAGAGGTGACAGCAACAACCAAGGAAGGGTTGCATCACAGATTGGGAAATATGGCTTTTGAGTTTTATGTTATCTAGTGTTTCATGACAGTTGACTTCATGTATTTTTAGACAACACGTTTTATTTTGCATATATGAGTATTATTTTGAAATAATTTCAATTTTCATGAGCTAAATTTCCAAAAGTAAATATGTTGATGGGAGACACAAGGAGGTGTGTTTTTCTTAACTAATGGTATGTTATGATTATTATGATTGTTATGAACTAAAGGGAGTCACAAGGGGTCCCACCTACTAGTTATTATTTATTTATGACCCTTATTATGATTATTACTTTTACCCCTAACTAAAGTTAGTTGAGTCTTTAATTAACTTAACTAATGAGTTGGTTCAACTACTTCAACCAATTCTAATTTGTTAAAAGAAAAAGTAAAGGGAGGAACAAAGGAAGGAGAAAAGCAGAAGCATGCTAAGGGTCTTATTATAGACAACAATATTCAGGGTTGAATCAAATCATTCAGACACTTATTTTTCAGAGAGTCGAGTGGGTAGCAATCTGTGGCAAGTTGATCCATCTTTTAGAGTTCAGTTTTGGTTTTCTTTCAGAGGTCCTTTTGTATGTTCCATCAAGGATGTCTAAGTTTGACTTTTTTCCAAGATTTCTATATGAGCTTTTGTAAATAAAATGACTCTTTGGTGAATTGGAATGAAATAAAGGATTTTTTTATGTATCATCTGTATTGATTGTCATCTTGGTGTCTTTACTTCTGTTCTTACATTTATTTTAGCAACTGATATATTCAGAAAATTTCATAAAAAAGGAATTTCCAGCAATCTTTTTGTTGATAAAAGACTAGCCTATGCACACGTAATTAATACTTGTGAGTTAGGATGTTATTTTTGTTGGCTATAAACATAGGGTAATATTCTCATCTACTTTTCTTTATCCAAGTAAAGTCTGAAAATGATTGAGTAAGATCAATTCATATATTTTCCTCAACAAGCACCTAAGTTGTTATCTTCTTCTTCACTCGGAACAGTATAAATAAATGAATTTTTGAATCCTACTGCCAGCATATGTTCCACGAAAATTTTGTTAGGGCCAAACCCATTTAACTTTTCAGCATACTTCAGATTCACATTGTGGAAGTGGTTCGCAAACTCATCGATTTTGTTTACATTCCTGAATATAAAGTATCCAATTTTCCAAGGCAAGGGTAAGAATTGTTTTTTCCATTTCTCATCGAAAAAGTGCAGCCATAAATTATATTGCCTTGCTACTTCTGTGATAAACATTTTATTAGATACATGGCATGGAAGAAAAGAGTTATTTTCCTTAGAGCCAAAAATCCTGATAACATTATGATTTTCCATCTACTCTAACGTCCCCTTTTTTTCCAAGAATTCATTTTCCTGGTCGAATATTATGGAGGTATCTTTACCAAACAATAGTCCTTTGAAAACTGAAACAAAATCATTGTAAACTTCATAAAAATGAAAAGAATCCTTGTGTCTCCACAATGCTTGGTACCATAAGGTAACTGGATCAAGTTAACAATTCACCCTCTTACATATATACAATTTTGGAAATTGACAACAATATGTTATCGCAAACATCAAATAAGAATCCATGAAGAATTTCTTTTCCTTTTTGTACTATGACAATTGGGAGGAGATTTCAATGGAAATCAAATTTCCCCAATCGAAATAGCTTGCTCTTTAATTGAAAAACATAAAATATAAAGAATCATTCGGGAAATGGTGGTGGTGCTTTCTTGGCCTGTCATTATGGTAAACAACTAAGCAATTTCCCAAAAGGGGTTTTTAAGCGAGTCAAACTGGATACTGGTAATGTCTTCTAGGACAGTTGTGAGATTCTCCAAAAACTTAGGCAAGAGGTCTAGGCCATTCTCATTCCTTTTCAGGAAATCCTTGCAATCCTCTCCTTTGAATGTAAGTTTTGGATCAAGGAGCTTCAACATCTTACGAAACACTTTTGGTGAAAGAGAGATGGGGGGATGGTATTAGAGTTATATGATTTGTTGACTCGATACGTATTTCTCAATGCACCATGCAAGCAGTTCCTTGCAGTCGAAAACCTCAGGGACACACCCTGCACAAGCAATTTTGGATGTCCATATCACTTTTTGTTTTAGCAGAAGGGGATGAATAGTAAGAATACGCTCTGGACCACTGAATTTTCTGGTCTTCATGGCCAAAATCATTCAAAGTATCATCGCAGAACTGTTGTCAAGTTATTGTTTCCATAAGTTGATGAGTGTTCTTTTAACCAGATAATATTTAAAATGAGTGCTTGAGAGAGATAACAATAATATAATATTCAGCAAATCGTGTTTTAATGAAAATTTAATGAGAAATCTCCTCGATCCCTTCACTTAATAATGGTGATCTTTACAGAACCTACATGATGATTTATTAGCATTAAACCATACTTAGATATGTATTGGGAAAATCACAAAGATGGTGGGGATGGGTGAGAGAAATTTGAATTTGGGAACTTTTGTGAACCCTCCAACCCAGGAACCCATGAACTCATAGTTGTGAATGATCGAAAATAGGCTAAGTGTTGCGCTGCAATCGATAGGACTCAATACAGGAGAAAAACGATGCTTAGGATCTCGGTACTTGTGATAAGTCTGATGGTCATAATGTAGATCATGGATCTTTGGGTGCAAAATAGATATCGCGGAACTTGGAATATGAAAACTTGAACCCGTGAACCCGTGGTTCCAAAAAAATTAAGTACATAATAACACGATGGTCTATCGCACTCATGACATGGGAGTATGGATGGAGGTGAATATCCATGATTCCTCCAACCCGCAAACCCATTTTTGAAAAATGGATAAGTATACTAACTAGAAAGAGAAAAGAGAGGGGAGAAAAGAAAGGGGGAATGAGGGTAGGTATACAAGAGGGAAAAGAAATGGGAAAGAGAAGTTGGAAAAATATAAAAGGGGAGGGAAACTTCGAAAGCAAGAATTGATCTCAACAATTGGATCCAACTGTGGGATGATAACCCCCAGTGGGTTGTCAAGAATCCAGAATATTTATGACCAGGTGCTTCCATCCTTGGGCTATGGAGTCAAAGGTAAGAATATACAAAATAAAAAAATAAATGTATGTACAGGGAGAATGAGAAAGTTTTAGGTGAAGAAACCTTTCAAATGTTGTACATTGATAGGAAGCATTAATATTTTACCCTTCATGTCTTGGAGCATATTGGAATTAAAACCCAAAATATTTTCAACGATTTATGGTCCAATCCAGAGTTCTTCGAACTTTGTATGCATCAATGGTTTCTCCTTGGAATTGTACGAGACTAACACCAATTCTCCCTTATGAACATTCTTTACATTTTCACTCTTATCAAAATATCTTTTGATACTTTGTTGTCTCTGAGAAGTTCGATTCAGGGCCTTACTTCATTCTTTACCTAATTTCAACAACTAGTTGATCCTCCTTTGGATAGGTGAATTGTCTTATGTATCTTCTGTATTAACCACGAAATTCAAAGCATTGAGTTCCAGGCTAATTAGCATTTTCTGCTCTTTCTCATAAACCAATGTATACGGGGACATCCCTGTGTTTTGGAATCATTATGCTTTCCCACAACACATCTGTTAATTTCAAATGCCCATTCATTTGATTATTGTCAATAGTTTTCTTTAATATCTGAATGAGTGTCCTATTTGTGGATTTTTCTAGACCACTTCCTTGTGGATAATAGTTTTATGATTAACCCATGAAAATTCCATATTCTCCACTAAATTCTATAAACTTTGAACCAATGAAAATCAAACCATTATCAGTGATAAATTTATCTAGGACACCGAATGTTGACAAAATATTATCTTTGAAGAACTTAATTAACTCTTTGGAATCATCCTTTTTTAATTCCACTACCTCTGGCCACTTTGTAAAATAATATGTACCAGTCAGAATATACATGTGTCCCTTGCTTGACTTTGGATTTATTGGCCCGATGACATCAAGTCCCCATTGAGAGAATGGTTTCTCTACAATTATGGGTTGTAACATCATCACAGATCTCTTCATTTTCCCTGAACATCGCTCGCATGATACACACTTCCTTATTGTGGCATATGAGTCTCTAAAAATTGATGGCCAATAAAATCTAGCTCTTATTGTCTTGTGGGTGGTTGCAATAGGTGAAAAATGTCCACCACATATTCCTTCATGGAATTCTCTCATTAATTTTTGGGCTTGGTTTTCATCAACGCATCTCAGTAATATACCATCATAGTTCCTTCCGAATAGTATATCAACAATCAACACATATTAAGTTTCCTTCATCTTCAATGTTCTTCTCTCTTTAGGTTTCATGGTGACAAGAAACTACCCGGACCTTAAGTAGAATACAATGTCTCTATACCATTCTGAATCAACCAATGGTTCTCCTACTGAAAATGAAATCATTCCATCCACATAGTCACTATTTGTGATGATCTTACATAAACCTTGTCCTTTGACATCCATTAAAGGTTTAATTTCAATATCATATTCTTGGATCTTTGCCATCCAGTTAACCCATTTTCCTTCTCTCAATTGTTGATTCATAAGGATCTTCACTCGCGATGATGGAACATAAGAAATGACATGAGAATTTAGTATGTATGTTCGAAAGCGTGCCACCGCTTTTACAAGAGCCAAGGCTTGATTTTCTAGTTCTGAATACCTTAATTCATAATCATGAAGGGTTTTTCTCATGAAATTGATTGGGAGTTCTTCACCCTTGGTATTCCTCTGAGTAAGAACATATGCAACAATGTTTTCTATAGTGAACGAGTAAATGATGAAATATCTTTGATATGGTCTAATGAGGACTAGAGCTGTGGTGATTTCTTTTTTGATATTATTGAAAGATTCTTGGGTAATTGTTTTCCATTCAAACCTCTACTCCTTTTTCAACAATAAATTGATCGGCTTCACAATACTTGCATAGTCAGGAAAAAACCTTCACACAAAATTGCTCTTGCCGATAAACGATTGAAATCCTTTCTTAGATGAAGGAGGTTTGAGTTCATTTATTTCTGGATCTATATAAATCCCTTCCTTTCATACAATATGACCAAATAGTTTTCCTTGAGTTACATCGAATAAGAATTTTTATGACCCAAGTGATGGATATGATCACCCCTTCTTTTTTAATGCATTTTCAAGTCATATTGATAGTCGGCCATGAATTTTCCTATCAACCCATTAAATGCATGATCCATGGCCCTCTGGAATGTGGCTCCAACATTCTTCAAACCAAAGGGAATTCTAGCATATGAATATGTCTCCCAAGGTGTTATGAATGTTGTCTTTTCTCTTCTTCAGTGACCAAGACTTGATTATATCCAGAAAAACCATCCAACATGGACATACAGGTTGATCTCGTGACTTGTTGGAGAAGGAACTCCATGTTAGGTAAAGGATAGTTATCCTTTATTCTTTCTTTGTTATGATCCCTGAAATCCACACACATTCAGGTTTCCCCAATCTTCTTTATTACTATCACAGGGTTTGAAAGACAGTCGAAATGTCTAATGGGATATATTATTTTGGCCTTCTTTGAATTTTCCAATTCAATCTTTACTAGAGGTTTCAATTTGGGGTTCATCATCCTTAATTTTTTCTTGGCAGGATTTGCTTCTTCTCTCAAAGGAATGATGTGTTGGAATATTGTTTTATCATAATCTTTTAAATCATCATAGGTCTACACAAACATGTTGGCACAAGGGTAGACCCAGGGTTCAACGCACTAACAAAACCCTAACTACCGACCCTTTCAGCAACACCTGCGAAGCAGATGAAGTCTCACCCGAGGTAGAGGAAGGGGTGGTTGCAGGACTCAGGTGTCTGCAACCTTAGTTGGGACACAGATCTATTATTGTAATACTTAACAGAGCACTTAACACCAACAGTTCATCAATATTTAACCATTATCTACTCAGCAGATAAAACTGAGCATCGCATCAATCATTCAGAGTTGATGTATCTAATCACTTATCATAGAGAGGTAGAATAGATCTAGCAGATTCAAGAACTAAGCACATTCACATAGGTCAGATCTAACATCCATTAAAACAAATCATAAACATATCGATCTATATGCATCAAATAAATTAGCAATTAAAGACATAAACACATCAACACATCACACAAAGCAGAGAAAAATGGCATATACGTGGTTCACCCCCACTCTGGGCCTATGTACACCAACCCTTCTTCTTTATTATCTTCAGTCAAGCTTCTTACAGGCACATAGCATCAAAATCATACTCCAAAGAATACAGGAGATCTGTGCGCACTCCGCCAGATCCTCCTTCTTCTAGCTAGGGTACAACACCAAGCTTTCTTACAATTACTTGCACGTAGCTCTACAAGTCTCACACAGTATGCACAAAGCATATACAATCCATACTTAACACTTAGCCCAATATCACACACACACACACACACACACACACATATATATATATATATATATATATATATATATATATATATATATATATATATATATATATATATATATCCTTACATTACCTAGACATCTATTTATACTTTACACAATAGGCCTAAACATGGGTAAACCCATGGGCCGACATCCCCATACCCGTTACATAATCTTGAATCCCAAAAAGGACCCAAAAAGGGGTCAAGATACCGTTATCTCTGCTTCATCTTGTGCTCCACCTTCAACAGCCTGTCAAAGTCCCAAAATAGGTCAAACATGACCAAGAATCCACAAAACTTGGTCAAGGTCCAACAAGCCCCCAACACTTACCTGTGACTCATCCCGAGTCACTCTGGTCTAGGTAGTTCTACATAAAAATCCTCAATATTGGCTCGATCTGCTTGGACTTGTTGTTGTGCCACAGCCTCCTGTTTAGTGAACTCTTGGATGACTATGTCGTTGACAGGTCTTTCTAGGTGTTGTTCATCTACAGTGACGACTTGCTCTAGTTCTTCTCCTCGACCTTCAACCTCTGTGAACAATTGGTAAGCCTTATATTTTATAGGTTGGAGCCTCTGAGTTTCTTCCATAACTCTTCTCTATATAGTGTGGATCTATTGATGGGTGTTGTGTTTCTTTTGGGATCACTTCATTCTTTCCACAGCTAATCGGGGCTTCAGTTGCGCTTGTATTGTCTATGTTTGTTGCTTTTCTTCCTAGAGTTGTGACTCTAGTGCCTGCAATTCTGGGTTCTCGGTGAGTTGATCATACGTCTGGGAACTGTGATCACTCAGTTTCTTTCATTCCATGGCAAGGGCCTTTAGTCTCTCAACTACACTCCATTCCATAGCAAGGGCCTTTAGTCTCTCAACTGCACTTCAGGCGGTTGCTTCTCTTTGATCCCTTACATCCTGCGGAGTCTCAGGAACTGTGTGGATCTCTAAGTCTGTTATGTGTTGTTGTAGCTATTGGATAGCTTCTACAATATGCTCTACTTGATGTGTGACCCGGTCCTCTACATTTATTTCTAAGACTGTCACAGAGCGAAGTGCTCTGTTGACTGCTTCTTTCACTTCAAGTTGCTCCGCGAGCAACTGTTCTTTTCCTCACTGCATATGTGCTTTTTCTTCATCAAAATTCACTTGGAGAGAAATATTTTCATGTTCTGTAGATCGACGTTGTTATAAAAGTACTCCTTGTACTTGCGTCAAAGCCTGGGTGGCTTATTCTATTTCCTCTTTGATCCAGAGGATCCAATTTTGCTCAAAATTCAAAGTGCTCGGAATCGCTTCAAATCGAATGGGTGTGTAGGCCTCATCATCATGAACCCAATGCAACTTGTTCGGATTCAAACAGACGTCGGATGAGTGAGATATCGCGTTATGTTCAAATCGTCAAACAGGCCAAAAAAAAAATTGTTGACTGTATAGTTCGTATGAATGCTAATGTGGCAGGGTTGTACGATGATGTGGTAGGGACGTACACTGATGTGGCAGGTCTGATTTGGTGGACGGTTGGTAGTTGGATGGTCGAATCATTTCTTGACACACGGCATCTTGGTGGCGAATGGATTGGTGACACGTGGCCCAAGCAAGGGTCGCCACATGTCACTTGGGCATTGGATAAAACTTGTGTAGTCAGTAGGACTTGACACTGTGACCTCCAGGTAGGGGAAGAGCTTTGGGAAGGGCCACCCAACCAGCGCACCCACCATTGTTTCTTAACATATGTATGTTTTTAAATTTATTTGAATTGCATTTGTTTTGATTTGGGGCGCGGTCCGGGTCGGGGCTAAGCCTCGGCCCTCGATCACATGTTGTTTACCATATAACCACCACCCACACGTGTTTTTCAAATGAGTTTAGAGCTCGTGTGCCTGGACACTTGGCACGTTACCATAACTTTAAACTTTGGCTCCTTTTGTGTGTGCGCGCGGTCATATGACCCATATGCCCAACGGTTTGGCGGTTAGGGGCTAGGTTCCCTAATTGTCCTACAGTTTGCATGGTTTTTGGTTATGCGCCTGGTGCTAGGTTTTAGCAAGAAAATAAGCACGTGTTCTAGGTTGGACACACAGAGGTGCATTTTGGCGATCCAGAGATAGCAAGTTTGAAGGGGGAACTTCCAGGAAGCCTATCTTCTTCAATTTTTGGCCAAATCAGGTGCTGAAAAGGCCCAGCTAGGGGTTTTTGGATGTTCTGAAGTCATTGGAGCCATCTATTTGGAATTTTGAGCATTGTAAAGCACATATTTTAGCACTTTGAGCAAATAATATAAAAGATCCATTGGAAGTTGGACTAGGAGATGTAGCCCAAGGGAGGAGTGAACTCCTTTATCATTTGTTTTGTTATGTGTTTACTGTTCACTGTTATTTATTGTTTATTATCTGCATCTTGAATGTGTAATTTCTATTAAAATTTGTGTTTGCAAAATTGATCCATTTGCATAAGAACACTTGAATTAAAACTTGTAAATATTTTCAAGAATACAAGCCTTTATCATTTTCAGATCAAGTTGGTATCAGAGCTTAGGTTTTTGAAGGCTTGATTATTTGCAAGTGTTTTGTTTTCTGATTCTCACAAGGTTGAAACTCACAAGAGGAGAAGGTCAACTTGTAGAGACAAGTTCTCATCCTTCAAGAAGAAAAATTATATCATCACCTCAAGCTTCAAGGAGGCATTCACCAAGTATGGCTCATGAAGAGAGTCATGAAAATATTCCTACAGAAGATGAAGATCTCA
>ML779835.1:335662-350525 GCA_009831015.1 Picea engelmannii | reverse complement strand
CCTACTTATGATAAGGAGTTGTATGCATTGGTGCAAAGTGTGAAAAAATGGAAACATTATTTGTTGGGGAAAGAAACCATTGTCCACATAGATCATCAACCAATGCAATACTTACAATCACAAACAAAGCTACAACAAGCAAGGCACTTCAGATGGATGGGTTTTCTACAACAATTCCACTTGGTCATAAGGTATAAGAAGGGCATTTATAACAAAGCTATTGATATGCTTTCAAGGCCTATTATTAGTGCTTCAGTTATTCTTAAGCATGGTCTTATCATGCATGAGAGCTATGTTGAGCAATATGCTTTAGATGTTGATTTTAAAGAAGTATATGCAACTTTGTGTCATTCTAACCATGTTGAGGAATTGGATTACCATGTGCATGATAATATTTTGTATCATCTTGGCAAGCTATGTATTCCACAGGGTGAAAGAATCATCATAATAAGAGAAGCCCATTCTTCTCTTATTGTTGGTCACTTTGGTGTAGGCAAGACACCGGCTAATTTGCAAAGGTATTTCTATTGGCCTAAAATGAATGAAAGTGTTTCAAGATATGTTCGAGGATGTTCGTTGTGTTCCACAAGAAAGCCTAGCAATCGAAAGTTGGGTTTGTATACTCCACTTCCGGTTCCTTCTCGTCCTTGGGAAAGTATTTCCATGGACTTTGTAGGAGGTCTACCTATGTCTAAAAGAAATCATGATTATCTTTATGTTGTGGTTGATCGATTTAGCAAAATCTGTATTTTGATGCCTTATAAGAAGCAGGTTACAGCTGAGAAAATGGCACAAATGTTCTTTTAGAATGTTTGGGTACATTTTGGATTGCCTAAATCCATTATTTCTGATCGAGATTCTCGATTTATTGGGAAATTTTGGTCGAGTTTATGGGCACTTATGGACACCAAACTGAAAAAGAGCACAGCTTTTCATCTGCAAACCGATGGTCAAACAGAAGTGGTCAATAGAACAATGGTGCATCTTCTTTGTGGTTATTGTAGCAAGCATCCTAAACTTTGGGATGAGCATTTACACTACATTCAGCATGCTTACAACCGAGCTAAGCACTCTTCAAATCAAACATCGCCATTTGAAGCATGTTTTGGCTATTCGCCCAAATCTCCTTTAGATTTTATCTTTGGGAAGAATATTGCTATTGATGGTCAATATGACATTGATAGGGCAGAAAAGTTCATTGAAAAAATTTAGTCGATACATCAAATGGTACAAGAACAGTTGGAAAAGAGTCAAGCCAAGTACAAGACAAGACATGACAAGCATCGTGTTGATCACAGTTTCCAAGTTGGACATGAAGTTTGGCTTTACATTGGTAAGGAGAGGCTTAAAGGAGAAGGTAAAAAAATGAAACCAATTAGATATGGTCCTTTCAAGATTGGTAACAATGCCTTCCGTTTGGATTTGCCTCCTTATATGCAAATGTATCTAGTTGTTAATGTTGAGAATTTAAAATTGTATGAGCCTCCTTTGATTGATGATCAAGGAGAACATGTTTAGATTCCTTCTATAGATGATTTCTCCCCAAAATATCTTACAGAACTGCATGAAGACACAATCCTTGATAGGAGAATGAGAACTTCAAAACGAGGAAATGTGGAATATCTTCGAATTGGTCTTAAAGGCACAAATCCAAGCAAATCCAAGTGGATTGAGATTGGAAAGGTGAGGGAACTATACCCTCATCTTCAGATCGACTGAAAATAGCCTTTTGGAGGTCCAAAAGCTTTCCAATGGGGAGGTGTGATCCAGGGGATCCAATTTTGCTCAAAATTCAAAGTGCTCAGAATCGCTTCAAATCAAATGGGTGCGTAGGCCTCGTTGTCACGAACCCAGTGTAAATCATTCAGGTTCAAATGGATGTCGGATGAGTGAGATATCGCGTTCTGTTCAAATCGTCAAAAAAAAATTGTTCAATGTACAATCCGTACGGATGCTGATGTGGCAGGGTCGTATGATGATGTGGCAAGGTCGTATGCTAACATGGTAGATATGAGTTGGCAAATAGTTGGAAGTTGGATGGTCGAATCATTTCTTGACACGTGGCATCTTGGTGGCGAATGGATTGGTGACACGTGGACCAAGCAAGGGCCACCACGTGTCACCTAAGCATTGGATAAAACTTGTGTAGTCAGCAAGACTCAACCCCGCGACCTCCTGGAAGGGGAAGAGCTTTGGGAAGGGCCGCCCAACCAGCGCCCCCACCATTTTTTCTGAACATATGTATGTTTTTAAATTTATTTGAATTGCATTTGTTTTGATTTGGGGTGCAGTCCGGGCCGGGGCTAAGCCCCAGCCCCCGGTCACATGTTGTTTACCATATAACCACCGCCCACGTGCATTTTTCAAATGAGTTCAGAGACCACGTGCCTGGACACTTGGCACATTACCATAAGTTTAAACTTTGGCCCCTTTTGTGTGCGTTCACAGTCATATGACCCATAGGCCCAACGATTTGGTGGTTAGGGGCTAGGTTCCCTAACCGTCCTACGGTTTGCACAGTTTTCGGTTATGCACCCAGTGCTAGTTTTTAGCATGAAAATGAGTGCATGTGCTAGGTTGGACACACAGAGGTGCATTTTGGCAATCCAGAGACAACAAGTTTGAAGGGGGAACTTCCAGGAAGCCTATCTTCTTCAATTTTTGGCCAAATCAGGTGCCGAAAAATCCCAGCTAGGGGTTTTTGGACGTTCTGAAGCCATTGGAGCCATCTATTTGGCATTTTGAGCATTGTAAAGCACATATTTTATCACTTTGAGAAAATAATATAAAAGATCCATTGGAAGCTGGACCATGAGATGTAGCCCAAGAGAGGGGTGAACTCCTTTATCATTTATTGTGTTATGTGTTTATTGTTCACTGTTATTTGCTGCTTATTATCTGTATATTTAATGTGTAATTTCTATAAAAAAAATTGTTTTCAAAATTGATCCATTTGCATAAGAACACTTGAATTAAAACTTGCAAATATTTTTAATAATACAAGCCTTTATCATTTTCAGATCACTCTTGTGCTCGTCTAAGGTGAGCTTCAGTTGCATCTGCTAGTCAGCAGAGTTGGGATGGCTCATCTCCCAACTCTAGTTCTTCTGATGGCAGAGGCACAGTGGATACTGCGCAACTAGACTGAAGGGCCTGTTGTACCCCTTGGAGTTCGATTTTAATTCTATCATACATTTCCTCCTGATTCACTCCTTGTTTCTCTTCTATTTCTAGTGAAGCGTCATTTAGAGCGGCTATGAGGAAATCAAAATCATCAGAGGTGAGGACATTCTGCATCTTGGTCATGGTGGCTTTTGATTTCTTCCAAGAAGAAGGTTTTGGGGGGGAAACCTTCCTCTTCTTCGAGGGGTCAACCTCGTCTCTAGGTGGTGTTACTTCATTGGGCTTCTGTTTAGCTTCTACTTTTTCATCACCCCCTTGGTCAAGTGACACTGAAGAAGTCTTTCCTAAGGTGTTGCTTAAATCTTGGACCTCTTCAGTCTTCTTTGTTCTGGGTATGTTTTGTCCTTTATGAGCGTCCTCTGGGTTGTCAATGTCAGATATCTCTGCTGGTTTGGCAGGGATAAGGAGGTCAGTGGACCATTCCTTAGTGATCTCCTCAAGGTCTTATTTTGTAAGTTTATAATATGACTGGAGCTTCTCTTTATGTTCATCTACCTGAGATGTAATGTAGATAAAGTGTCGATCTGCACTGAACTTCATCAGGGGTCGAAACCTCTATAAGGTGTTCAGAGTCATATGAGGATCAGCTTTGATGGATCTCTTTATCTAGAGGTAATATGTATGAAAAACAGCATTTGACTGCCACTGTTTGTTCATATCACTTGAATACCAAAGGGTAGCGAAATTCGCAGCAAGCAGTTCAAATGGCTCTATGTCTGGGAAGGTCACACCTTCCAGCATCTCCAAGGAAACAAATGCAATGAGGATGAGGAGCTAGCTAAAATGAAATTCATAACCCTGATCCTATGATTCTTGGCAGTCTAGTTCCAACTAGTTAACTAGGTACTTCGTCCAGTTCATCTGTAGGCCTTCCGCGCATTTCCCTGTGAGGTCAACGACAAAGTCGGTGACCTGCATAGGTTGGTTCTTCCTTACTAACTTTCCAGCTATCAGTTGACATGCTAGGAACACTGCGCCACTCCATATGGAAGCTACCTTTTAGCCTCTTCTTCCCTTCTCAACATCGCCATATGTATCCTTAATCTTTTGTGCTAGTGCACGATCTACGGCCTTTACTGGATAAAACTCATGTGGGTCGGTTCCTTGCATACTTAGTCCTGTGATCCGGTGGATCAGCATTGGGTCAACTGTAATGTAGTGGTCTATCCATAAGTAGTTGCCATGGTAACATGATAGTAGCAGCTTGACACATGTGTTGACTTCCTGGTGTCTTCTGATGTGTGGGATATTCATGACATTCAACAGGGTGGATTGCACGAGGTTCATCATCCACTATTGACGGATGATCTTTGAGAGGCCTGCACTATTCTCGTCAATGAATCTTGTACACCTACAGACATCGACATGACTCTTTCAGTCATGAGGTCAACAAGAAATTCTTCGACAACTTTCTCTGCAACATTGAACTCGTCCAAAATACACACTCGGGGTTGGAAATCTCGGGTTCGGGGAGTAACTTAGACACTGTAATGGGATAGAGGGAAATAGTGCATTGATCACTATGTAAAATCAATGAGTCTGTGGGCTCAGATCCACAGTTATCAAAAGTGTTCTCGGTGCATGGCACGACAAGATAAATAGATAACTTGGCAACAAATTTCTTGCAACAGTCGAGAAGCCTTCATTATCCTTGTTCTGTCTGTTACGGCGTGGTCCAATGGTCTAGTGGCAAACCATAAATTCCTCTCTACCTGTTTGGAGGGTCGAACGAATGGTTATATTGGTCCCAATGGCTATATTGCTTCACCCTGGAGAAGTGTCATGTGACGTTGTTCTTTTATCCCAGCGAAGTTCCAATTTTGCAAATTTTCCTTCTGCAAAGTTCCCTCTGGGACCTTCTGTAACTTGTTGATCTTAGCTCTCTTCTTACTTATCTTTCTAGCTTTCTTCCCAGTGAGATTCATCTCGGTATTCCTTTTTCCATTCTGATTCTTATCTTCTTTTGTCATAGTTACTTCGCGTTGTTGAGATTATTTCCTAAGATTCGAGGGTGATACCTCTTCTTTATCTGGAATAGGTAACTCAATCTTATGTGGGTCTTCTAGTGTTCTTGCAACTTCAACATCTGGATCTCTAGTGTTAAATATCTTCGATCTGTTCTTCTGTTCTTCAATCAAGTGTGTGATCCTTTTAGTCATGAAATATTTTAACTCTTGCTTCTGTTGCTCTAAAACTTCTTCTTCTTCTTTCCTTCTGGCCTGATCTCTTTCAATCCAAGGTTTTCCTAGTAACATGGTAAATGGGGCATTGTTCTCAATAAATTTAACAATCTATAAATCCTCCTCTGTCGAAGTCCCATTGGCATTCATAGGTATCTGGGTGAGCTTTCCACATAGGTTTATCATCTTTCCTCTAAATATCCTTATTCCTCCCAATGAAGGAGTCATAGCAAGCTTCCCTAAAAGTTCCCAAGTTCTTTTTGTCATGATATTCACCTGTGTTTCTTCATCTAGAACACAGTCAATGTCAAAGTGTCCTATTCTTTCTTCTATGCATGATTTTTCTTTGAATATCTCTGATAAGTTGTCCTGTCGGTTGTCATTCAGGGTTTCTTTTATATGTATCAATACTTTCTCTGATTCTTTCTGGGGTTTTTCCATAATCATAGTCTATGGATCTGCCTTAGGATTTTCTTGTCTCATGTTCATTCCTTCAAGCTTAGAAATA
The DNA here is from genome assembly GCA_009831015.1 of Picea engelmannii. Lineage (NCBI taxonomy): Eukaryota > Viridiplantae > Streptophyta > Pinopsida > Pinales > Pinaceae > Picea > Picea engelmannii. Next base: position 344,654 of record ML779835.1, on the reverse strand, counting down.
ATTCTAGGGAAATCCAATACTTCATGGTCCATAGCTTTGCAACAAATACAACTAGGTCTTCTCCCAGGGCATTCCTTAGCAAGAAGTCTTGGTTTTCTACAACTGTAATAGTGGGTTAATCCTCTCTTTCTTTTAAATGATTCCCAGTCTTTCCTATACTATGCACTAGGATCATGGTAGCTAACCTGCAAACATTTATTTCTAAGATCCTGCATCTACTTGTTAGTCCAAACATTCTTTCTATGCATAGGTATAACATATCTTTCACTATTCTTATCAAGTCTATGCATATCAAACCTTCTTTCATCTATTAGTGCCCTAGTTTTCAATCTAGGACAGAATCTATCAAACATACCTAGATCCATACTATCAAAAACAAAAATTTCCACTTATCTTACTTCTATAGAGCACAAAGCTTTTAGATCTAAAACGTTCCACTATTCTTACCTTTATCAGAGTACAGAGCTTGTAGATATTACCTCTCTTCTTCATATCTAACCTCTTTTCTTGGCACAGAGCTTCAAAGGTCAAGTAAAATGTTGTGCACTACAGCAGCAGATCTATGCACAGATCTTTCACAGTTTCAGGACGGATCTTTGCAGAAAGCTTCTTCTTCCTCAGTTCCCAGCAATCACAGTTTTAGTCCCAGCAATGGAACCATTTGTTGGCATAGGGGCAGACCCAGGGTTCAACGCTACAATAGCGCACCAACAAAACCCTAACTATCGGCCCTTTCGGCAACACTTGCGAAGCAGATGAAGTCTCACTTGAGGTAGAGGCAGGGGTGGTTGCAGGACTCAGGTGTCTGCAACCTTAGTTGGGACACAGATCTGTGATTGTAATACTTAACAGAGCACTTAGTACCAACAGTTCATCAATATTTAACCACTATCTACTTCGTATATTAAACACAGCATCGCATCATTCATTCAGAGATGATGTATCTAAGAACTTATCATAGAGAGGTAGATTAGATCTAGCAGATTCAAGCACTAAGCACATTCACATAGGTCAGATATAACATCCATTAACACAAAGCATAAACATATTGATCTATATACATCAAATCACTTAGCAAGTAAAGACATAAACACATTAACACATCGCACAAAGAAGAGCAACACAACATATACGTGGTTCACCCCCACCCTGGGGCTACATCCACCAAATCTTCTTCTTTATTATCTTTGGTCAAGCTTCTTACAGGCACATAGCATCAAAATCCTACTCCAAAGAAGACAGGAGATTTGTGTGCACTCTGCCATATCCTCCTTCTTCTAGCTAGGGTATAGCACTAAGCCTTCTTACAATTACTTGCGCATATCTCTACAAGTCTCACACAGTATGCACAAAGCATCTACAATTCATACTTAACACTTAGCCCAATATCACACAGATATATGTCTCTCTCCTTACATTACCTAGACATCTATTTATACTTTACAAAATAGGCCTAAACATGGGTAAACCCATGGGCCGACATCCCCATACCCGTTACATAACCCCAAATCCCAAAAAGGACCCAAAAAGGGGTCGATATCCCACGATCTCTGCTTCGTCTTGCGCTCCACCTTTGACAGCCTGTCGAAGTCCCAAAATAGGTCAAACATGACCAAGAATCCAAAAAACTTGGTCAAGATCCAACATAACACATCAAGATACTCTTTAAACAATGCAACATATTGATCAACTTCTTCATTGGTACAATCAACTCCCAAATTGACATGTTTTGGGGAACTGGCAGTTCCAATATTGGTGTTTCTTGTTTCTTGCACCTTTCAAAGTGAAATTTCTTCCAGGAGCTTCTTAGCATGATCATATTTCGTAAAAAGATACTTAGATTGTATACAATATTTAGGGACAACAAACATGTGATATTCTTCATCATCATCATTGTTCAACAAAAAAATTCCAATTATTCATCATTCTCAAATAATTGAAAATACTCCATGTTATCGGGTACATAGGGTCAGAATACTCTTTCTACTTGAAAATATGTTTTTCTTTGTACATCATATGGGTTTGACAATGAGGCTGCCAAGGCCAATGAATATGCTTTTTGATTCTTGTCCCTTGGAATGAAGGAAATGTTGAAAGAACTGAAAGATTCCATCAATCTGTTAAGTCTTTTGAAATATAACTTGAGTCTTTCCTTCTTGATTTTATACTTCTGGGTGACCTAATTAATCACCAACTCAGAATCACTAGTCACAATTAGATGTTCTATCTTCATTTCTTGTGCAAGAATCATCCCCTAAATCAAAGCTTCATTTTCTTCCTCATTATTAGTACATGCAAATTCAAGTCTTATAGCATGTGGATGCATAATATTTTCTCGACTTATAAGAACAATTGCAATTCCACTCCCAAAGCTTGAACAAGCTCCATCTAATGACATCCTCCAATAACCTTTAAACGGATACTCTTGATTCTCTATGTCTTGCACTTGCTCTTGGCTTTCAATATGTTCCATGTCTAGGATAGCATAATTTCCAATCTCGACGTCTATATAACATTCTATTAACTTATTATCTTTATTTTTGAAAGAGAAGGGTTTCCTGGGTTCACGAGGCACCTTAATAATTGCTCCTTCTTTTCCTGACAGCATCATGCAACTTCCATCATTCATTATATATCCCCTGATCATGGATGACCAATATCTTCCTAGAACAACTCCTTACATTGGAGGAAGGCATACCACAATAATATTGAAATTTGTAATAATATGGGGGGTCGTCGTGATCCAAGCATGAAAGTCCTTGATTTCTCCATAGGGTGTCACTTTTCTATAATCAATTGTATATATACTTTCACCGGTCTCATAATATTTGGTACAACTCATTCCCAATGCCTCCATAACCGCCAGTGGCATGATATTATTGATCGTGTCGGTGTCAACTAAACAATTATGAAGTGTAACATCATGATTTTCAATTGAAATGTAAAAGGGAGGAATTTTACCTCTTAGCTTGGAATTTGACTGATTTTGTCTTTGTTTCGGAATGGTAACAACAACTTCTGCTTTTTCATATGGATCATCCAACAATCTCAATATGTTTTCCCTTTGTTGGGGAATCTTCACCACTTCTGCAAAAGGCAGAGTTATCCTTAATTTGTTTAAGTCCTCTACAACATTGTATGTCATCTGACTGGAGTTTGACATCAGGTGTTGCTTCTTATTTCCAACGTTATCCATCGTTTTCTCACCTGCTCTTTTCTCATTTGTTTTCTCTTTATCTTTTTGGTTTTCTTTTTTAGAGTCATTTTTATTCTTGGATATATTCACAAATCCTCTTTTCTGGGCAACATTTTCTTGCAAGTTAGGGTCGTTTTCACCTTCTTCAAATATATACATGGATGTCTTGCATCCATCCATCTGCATAGTTTTGGAACTTTCATCAGGTGAATAATAGTTATCTTTCTCAACCATTTTCTCATCATATACATCATCTAGGACAATTGCATTGGGAGTAGGCTTTTTGGGAATCCTTGGTCTTTGTGGATTATCCTTGTTTTCAAACCTCACTCTGTTTTCTTGGGGAGGGTTCCTTCTTTTCTCTGGGACTAGAATTCTCGGATTTTCCACATAATTATCTCCCCTTCTTAGTTTGGTTATCTCGTTCTTCATTTGTTGGATAGTTCTATTCATTTGTGCAATTTCAATTCTTTGCTTAGTTTCTTGTGTCTCCATAGGTTCTACCTTCACATATGGTATGGTTCCCTTTAAAAATCCTCCTCCAATTGTTTGATTGTGATTCAGTTGTGGCTTCAATTATCCATTCTTTCTTGAACTAGAGGCTCCTTGATTATCAATAATTAATCCTCCTAGTTTCATTTGTACTTTTCCCAGTATAATGTCAGGGTCGGGACCAATTTCAGTCATAATGTCTTCCATCTCAGTGGCTTTAGTCATTTCCTCCTCCAAGGTATCCATTTGGGATGTTCTGATAACATATTTTTCATTCTTATAACAACCGAGTACAACTGGTTCGTTCAGTCTTTTATCTTCTAGGATCTTATGCAAGGTTTTATTGAACCTCAGATTAAAATCTCGTTTTCTTTCATTCTTCCTCGAACCAATCTGGGTGAAATCAGTGAGAAGGGTATGATAAGAAATTGGAGGGGTGAGCATAGCCAGGAACATGGATTCGAGGTCATTAAACGAGCGAATTGATATATTGGATAATATCGTATACCATTCATATGCTCTTCCTGATAAGGTTTGTAGAAATAACCTTACCATTACATCGTCATACTCAAGACTGTGAAAATCACAAACATCACAAAACAAGTGAAGGTGCCTCTTTGCATCGATTTCTCTGTCTCCATAAAATTCCTTCAGGGTACCTTTAGGGAGATCAGGGAGATCATGTTTCTCACCTAGAAGATTCAAAGTGGAATCTCATATTCTTCTTTGATTTTCAAACCTTAGATTTTCTTGATTACTTGCAGCATCTCTTCCAACTCCTTGTCTCTCCTCGTGAGGTTCTTCTCGCGGTTGTTCATTTCTTTCTACCATATCTGGAGAGATTCAAGGAATATGATTTTCACTTCTCAAAATAAATATTTTCTTTCTTTTTCTTCTGGTAATGGGTCCTTTGTATTTGTCCAGCTTCATTCTCAACCTTGTTTTTGTGCTACTCTAGCTAGACTTTGGCTTCTTCGGTCTTGTCTCTCATCTCTCCTCTGTCTCCAGATGATTTCTCTTTCTTCTTCTTGGACTAATATATTTCAGGAGCTTTCTAACACTTCTCGGGTCTTGGTTGTTGTTATTACCATATTTTATCGCTGATGTAAGATGTTTTTCTCATTGTTAAATCCAATTTCCAAGTGGGGTTGGTCAGCCTAGGGAAAAGTCATCTATTTTTAAAAAATGTTAGACCAAGTTCCAAATTTCAGTGCATTCCCCAGTATGGTCACCAAAACTGTTGACGCTTGAATATGTTAGGACCAAAACGGAAACCTCACGAGGATGTAAATCCCCTTGCATTTTTATAGAGGTGGTACTCCTTTTTACTTTAAGAGGCTCTTGGGATTCTAGATATTCATAATATGGGATCTTGTAGAAATATGTCGTGATAATAAAAGCAAATATAAAGATTGCAAGAAAGATAAAAGGAAATTCTTTTCTTTTCTTTTTAAAGAAAGTTTATGAGAAAGGACCAGGAACCGTGCACATTCACACATTTAAAGAAAATAATCAAAATTTCCTCACATCCATCATAGTTTAAACTAAATATTTCTAATCACATAAAAATAAAAAAGAAGATGATTTGCATGCATAAGAGAACTTTCACAGAGTGGACACGTGGGTAGCTCAAATAAATATAATGATAGATCAATCTCAAATACTTTATAATTAAAACTCAAAGTTACAAAGCATAGTCAAAATTGATCCTGAAATAGCTCTCTTGAAATTTCTAAAAAAATATATAGTCTATTACATATTATTTGAAACTTAAAATGTGTTTGTCTTAAAGACTGGGATTGGGGCTCCCACGAACCATAAAGAAAATATGCACAAGAATTAATCTTGTAGAAGGAGGATGATGGGCGGTAAAAGAACAACAAGACCTAGAAAGAAGAAAAGAGAAGTTATTATACTTCGGTTAAACCTTTCTATTCAAAGAAGTGGAGTAACTGGATGACGGAACTGATAAAGAAAGAAGGATGTGATCAGCATAAACTTACTATGATGGTCTCTCGTGTCTTTACTTTCTTGTTGGCATCATTTTATTATCTTCATTAATGGTTACCTAAACCGTCTCAACTGTTTCTTTCCCCTCATTGGTCAATTTTTCGATTGCTTTCTTGAACCATTCTTCAATATAATTCTTCATTGGTGCCACATTTATCTCATGTCGGATTTTGATATTGAACAACTCGGCCTCCAAGTCTCTTAAATCAATGGAAATACCATGTAATTCTCCCTCAATGTCCTAATTTTTCACGCAGTATTCCACTAGCCAATTGTCTATGTCGTCCTCACCATATTCAAGTATACCATAGAACTTTTCTACTGACAACCCTTTAAAAATATCAACTTGTTCGTCAAACTGTTGCTTTGTTAGGAACATTGAGTTGAGAATTAGTTTGGGGTATTGTACTTCATTAGTATTTCCAGCTAACACTATCTTTGTGGGACTCTTGAATATTTCTTCCCTCTTTGATATAGCTTTGTTGCACGCTTGAACAATATTATTCAATTTTTTTATCTTTTCTTTCCAACACATGTTCAATTGTTTTATCTCACTTGGGGAGGGCAGATTCTCCTCTCTTATCCTTAGTTCTTTCATGTTGGAAACTTTGTTTCCAAAGGGTAGTACAACGTCAAGATAAAAACCTTATTCATTCTTCAGGTCGACTTGAAAATACTCATGGAAGGCATGTTCCATCGATCCAAAAGAAACAATGTTTTTCAAAATTTTCCATGCCTCTGTGATCAATTCCATTATTTTATTAATGTTTCTTTCTACATATCTTATGGACAATGTAAGTAGGATTGAAGACCCTTTAAATTTAGCAGCGAGTGTGGTGGGTCTGGATATTGTCAAAGGATTGGAAAGAAGTGGAAGAGGCATTAAGGCGTCTTCCAGTTCCTTGATCCTTTCTTTCAATTTTGTGTTTTTCGATTCAAGACCACCAATGGAGTCATCCAGAGCATCCTCAGTTACTCTGTGAATTTTAGAAATATAGGAAAGTTTCATATCTCTTAGGTCAACCTCTGAAAAAGATTTTCCTTTCTTATTCTTCATATCACCTTTTCCAATAATCAATTTCTTGGATTCCCTGTCAAAGACAGCACTAGGAAAAGAAAATTACTCTTCTTCATTGAAGGTCTCATTCTCAATTATTTCCAATGATGAATTATGATAGGTCATGTTCCCTAGCTTATCCATTGTGGAAAACCATTTCTCAATATCTGCCTCGATCTCCATGTCTTCAAGGGAGAAGTTGTTGATGTCACTTTATATGTGGTGGTCTTCTTCCTCTTGCACAACATTTTTCCTCTTTTTTCTCAGAGGAAGTTTGTGCGAGCTCTCAATTTTTCCTAGAGGGGGATTATTTTCTCCTCCGCCACCTGAACTACTGTTGGTAATGTTTCTAGTTGGGTGGGTCGTTGGAGCATTTCTCCAATATGTGTTAGTTTTAGGAGTAACAATTGGGGATTGGGCACTCTTCTCACTGGGACCCTTTCCTTTCTTCTTGTAAAACTTATCAGTACTAAGTATTGTTTCCAAGTCACGAACATTGTGAGAAGGAACACCTAAGTCGTTATCTTCTTCTTCACTCATAACAATATGAAAAAATGAATTGTTAAATCCTACTGCCAACAAATGTTCCATGAAAATTTTGTTACGGTCAAACCCCTTTTTCTTTTCAGCATATTTCAGATTCACATTGCGGAAGTGGTTCGCAAACTCATCGATTTTGTTTATATTCCTAAATACAAAGTCTCCAATTTTCCAAGGAAAGGGTATGAATTGATTTTTCTGTTTCTCATGGAAAAAGTGCATCTAGAAATTATACTTCCTTGCTACTTCTGTGATAAACATTTTATTAGATACATGGCATGGAAGAAAAAATGGATTTTCCTTGGATCCAGAAATCTTGATAACATTATGATTTTCCATCTTCTCTAACATCCCCTTTTTATCCAAGAATTTATTTTCCTGGTCGAATATTCTGTGGGTATCTTTACCAAACAATAGTCCTTTGAAAACTGAAACGAAATCATTGTAAACTTCAGAAAAATGCAAAGAATATATGTGTATCCACAATGCTTGCTACCAGAAGGTAACTGGATCAAGTTCACATTTCACCCTCTTATAGATAGAAAAATTTTGAAATTGATAGCAATATGCTATCACAAACACCAAATAAGAAGCCATGAAGAATTTTTTGTCTTTTTTGTACTGTGACAATCAGGAGTAGATTTCAATGGAAATAAATTTCCCCCAATCAAAAATAGCTTTCTCTTTAATTGTAAAATAAAAAATATAAAGAATCATTTGGGAAATGGTGGTGGTGATTTCTTGGCATGTCATCCTGGTAAACAACCAAGCAATTTCTTGAAATGGGTTTTTAAAAAAGTCGACCTGAATCTTGGTAATTTCTTCTGGGACAGTCCTGGGATTATCCAAGAAATCAAGAAAGAGGTACATGTCGTTGTCATGCCTTTTCATGAAATCCCTGCAATCCTCTCCTTTAAAGGCAAGTGTTGGCTCAAGGAGCTTCAACATCTTACGAAACACTTGTGTTGAAAGAGAGATGGGGGAATGGTCCTGGAGTTGTATGATTCGCTGACTCAATAAGTATTTCTCAATGCACCATGCAACCAATTCCTTGCAGTCAAAAACCTCAGGGACACACCCTGCATGAGAAATTCTAGATGTCCAGATCACTTATTTTTTAGATGAAGTGGATGAATAGTAAGAATATGCCCTAGACCACTGAAAGTTCAGGTCTTCACAGCCAAAAATATTCAAAGTATCACCGCAGAAATTATGTCGATTTGTTGTTTCCATAAGTTGACGAGAGTGTTCTTAACCAGATAATATTTGAAATGATCGCTTGAGAGAGATAACAATAATATAATCTTTGGCAAATCGTGCTTTAATGAAAATTCAATGAGAAATTTCCTCGAGCCCTTCGCATATTAATGACAACCTTTACGAAACCTGCATGATGAGTTATTAGCATTAAACCATACTTAAATGTGTATTGGGAAAATCATGAAGATGGTGGGGACGGGCGAGAGCAATTTGAATTTGGGAACTTTTGTGAACCTGCCAACCCTTGATTGTGAATGATTGAAAATAGGCTAAGTGTTTCACTGCAGTCAGTCAATGTTAAGAACCAAATATCAATATAGCATAGAAAAACCTCAGAATAAGTACTCAATGCCTTGAAAAAGAGAGAATTTCATATAATAAGCCTCTTCGAGGGGGCAACCTCCTTTTACCCCACATAAATGTTCAAGTACAAGATG
>ML779835.1:320807-331983 GCA_009831015.1 Picea engelmannii | reverse complement strand
GTCCTCATCATGAATTTCATGGGATACATTTTCACTTTCAGGTGTCCTCTCTATTAGGAATTTTTTCAATCCTTCCATGATCTCCCCTTTTAAACCATCCATCTTAGTATCCAACTTAGCTTCCATTCAATCCATCATCTCTTATAGTTCATCTTTGGTTATTGTCTTCTTTTGTAAATCATTTATGTCCCTACACATTTCTTCACCTTCATCAAGAGTCCAAGTAGGATTGTCTAGAGGCTTATTTGGTGTAGAAGTTCCCTTTTTTGGTGGCATGTTGGCCAAGTATCACTTTAAACCTTGATTTTGAGGTGGGTCTGCTAGACAATCTTCCTTTTATTGTATCTCCAAAATTTCATCCCTTCTGAGTATGAAATTTTATTTTTTGTAGGTCTAATATTTCTTCTCTTCAATGCCACAGGTCTGATAAAAATTGGATGTGTCAAGTGGAATTTACGGTAACTTCCCAGCAACTTTTTGATTTTTGTCCTTTCCAGGAGATCTCACTTGTATAACGTGCCCTGCACAAAATAATTGATATTAAATTCTGAAACTCATACCAGAACTACTACGGGTTGTCCACTATCCAATGAAACTAGTCTCACTCAATTTTGATACTCTAGGAAGAATTTATTATTGTTTTACTTAAAACACCTACTTGAGACTAGTCAATAGGACTAGTCAGATACCCTATCTTCCATAGGGTGTATCTACAAATTTAAGATGACCCAGAAGCTGAAATTTCTACCACAAATACCTTACTAATTTCTGAGAATATCCTCTAGAGTTCATGGTTTGAAACGTTACATAAAATATTTTATAGCGAAAACTCCACAATGACTCAATTTAGGATGATTCCAGAACCCTATCTTACAAAGGTTGTATCTTCGAAATTATAAGGCATCAGGAGCTGAAATTTTAACCCAACTTACCTTGATCTGTATACTAAATATTTTCCAATCCGTTCCTTATGAATCATTGTAGAAAAAACGTTATAGTGAAAATTCCACAGTGTCTCAGATGTAGCAGCGAAACCCCAAGACCTTAATCTCTAATACCATAAGTTAAGAACCAAATATCAATATAGCATAGAAAAACCTCTAAATAAGTACTCAACGCCTTGAAAAAGAGATAATTTCATATAATAAGCCTCTTTGAGGGGGAAACCTCCTTTTACCCCACATAAATGTTCAAGTACAAGATGATTCCAAATGAAAATGTATCCTTGGTATATATAGGAGACTAGGAGGTATAATTACAACTAATGGAATAAAGACGACATAAATAAAATAACATTACTAATGTAATATGCCCCAATTAAGGGGTAATGAGCCAATATTAGGGCTTAACATTCAGACTCAATATGGGAGAACAAATATACTTAGGAACTCGATACCTGCGACAAGTCTGACGTTCATAATTAATATCACAGATCTTTAGGTGCAAAATGGATATCGCGGAACTTGGAATATGAAAGCTTGAACACGTGAACTTGCAGTTGCAAAATGGTTAAGTACATAACAACATGGTGGTTGATCAGACTCATGATATGGTAGTATGGATGGAGGTGAATATCCACGAGTCCTCCAACCCGCAAACTCGTTTTTGAAAAAAGGCTAAGTATAGTAACTAGAAAGGGAAAAGAGAATGGATAAAAGAAAGGGGGGATGAGGGCAGGTATAGAAGAGGGAAAATAAATGGGAAAGAGAATTTGGGAAAATATAAAAGGGTGTGGAAACTTTGGAAGAGGGAATTGATCTCAACAATTGGCTTCAACTATGGGATGATAACTGATGCAGGAGCATCGCGAGTAGCAAGCACGGGCGGAGGTGGAAGACAGTTGGGACAAGTGCCAACTCATTTCGACACGTTGTCAAAAAAAAATTTGAAATGTTTTGAAATAAATGTGCGGATGTTAATGAAATAATTAAGAGGAGGCGCGCTTGTAGATTGTAAACAGATCATGAGAAATTCGCTCTCATCTGTAGTAAGTAGAGACATTTATGTGTAGTAAATGTAAGTAGGTAGGTTTGAATGCAGATTAGACAGTTTTAGGAGCTGGAGGGAAAACGGATATAGACACCCTCACTTGTATCATTTGTATCAGGAGGAGGAATTATTATTCCCAATTGTATGAAGAGAGCATATAGCAGAAAAGAAGTAGAGAGCTTGCAGAAGAGGCCATGTACAGAAGTTTTGGGATTAATATATGAAGCTTTGATTCAGACTCATGGTGTTCTAATATTTTATGTGTATGCATATTGAAAGTTATGCTTATAGTTGTTTTACTCTTTCGATGGTACATTTGCTTTGATGTTGTGTATGTATGATTTCTTGTTAAATTTTTGAAATCCAAGAGAGAGAGAGAGAGTAAGGAATGAGTTTCAATTGTTTCTCAGCCTGAGTGAGTAAAATTCTTGCAAGGAGTGTAGTGAAGTCGTCCGCAAGGAGTGCGTTGACAAGGGTTCAGAGTTTCATCTCTGATAGCTCAGGAGAGATAACATTATTCTCATTCCCGCAGAAGTGCAGGTTGAGCACAGCAGTCGTGCAAGGTGTGCGCAGGCTGGTTGTAAGTTTAGAACTTATCAACCAAGGAAAGAATTGAAGGACTGTTATTGCAAGGAGTGCACAAAGTCGAAGAGGTTCAAATACTAGAGCGTATTTGAAGAAGTGCCGCAAGGAGTGCGTGCAGAAGTTATCTCTAGAGTACTTGAGGATTTTCAAGCAAGCTCGGGAGGGATAGAGTCTTTGAAGTTGTCGAAGAAAGGCTCAGGAGGGTTAGTACCTTGAAGTGTTCAAAGGGAGGCACTGCAAAGTTACTTTGCAAGAAGATAAGTTCCAGCGAAGGAATAGCTAGTTCAATTTTTGGGAGTTGTCAAGGAGGAAATGGACGGTCGGAATTCTCCGTGGAGAATTCGCGAAGTCCCGAGAGCCATCAGATCTTGCAGAGGAGCAAGGAGAGTTACAGTGAGTTTTTTCTAAAGTGTAAAGTTCAGGAGAGATAGATTCGTTGGATCCAAACCAATTAGGGCCATCAGATTACTCGTGAACTCTCATTTCGGAGTTCAGAGGCTTGGAGAGGCAGAAGAAACTGTGTCAAAGATTGTATAAAGTGGAGAGTGGGCAGGTGGTGTACTCGTTGACACGGAGTTCAAACCTTTGTTGACCATTTCAGGGTTTTGTGAGTTGGAGAACCGAAAGCCTTGTAGCAAGATTCACGAAATCGCAAAGTACGAAGTCCCAAAGGGGCAAAAATATTGTGTGGGACCATCTATTGGTGAAGCATGTCGAAACTTGGCATTTCAGCATTTTGGAGCATAAGGATTCAGGATTTCATTTCTGAGATTCCCAAAATTACGAAATGTGATACTGTCGTGGGAGAGGATGCGACAAGCGTTTCGGGGCATTGGAAGTTCAGGTTTCGGAAGGCAAAGAGTCAAGAGACTTGGAAGGAGAAGTTGCGAAGTTACGAACTCCGAAGTTCCGAAATCGTGAGAAATACGACCACATTGTTTAGTCAGAAGGAGATTGGAATTGATGCTTCGTGTTTGATCGCGTGGGATCAATCCATAAAGGACCTGTGGAGAAGCACCATTTTATGTGCATGGGATTCAATGAATAGGAATCGAAGACTCAATCCAACTCAAGGGAAAGAATTAGAATGATCTTGTAGTGGACCTTGACCCAAGGGTTGGGGGTCTGCGTTAGTTCTGGTATCAGAGCATAGGAGAATTTTCTTTGCTTTCTGTAGCAGGGAAAGGAGGAATTTTATAGCCATGCCACCGAGAAGAAGAGATAAACAAACACTCAATCTGCCAGAGGAGAGGGAAATGCCAAGAGAAAGGGGTAGGCAGGTGCCAAATCCAACCATGGAAAGAGAGATGTGTAACATACACACCAGACTCATGGACATGGAAATAAAACAGAGGTGCACAGCTGATGTTGGAGATGTCAGTGAATCTGAAAGTGAAGACGAAGCTAGACATGAAGGAGAATAAGTTGCAACAGAGGATGCAGCAAATGAATGCCTACTCAAAGTTGTTGCAAGGATGGGTGCTAGGGAAAAAATGGACATTCCAGTATATGAGGGAAACATGGATGTTGAAGAGCTTCTAGACTGGATTAGAGCTCTGGACATGTATTTTGACTATGAAGATGTCGAGTAATACATGAAGGTCAAACATGCTATCACAAGATTGAAAGGACATGCAGCATTTGGTGGGATGAACTACAAGTTGATAGAAGCTGCAAAGGTAAGCATAAAATCAAGAGTTGGGATAGAATGATCGTGAAGATGAAGGTGAAATTCATCCCCAAGGATAATCAAATCACTTTGTTTCGAAGAATGCAGAATTTGAGACAGAAGCTGATGTCAGTGAAAGAGTATACTGAAGAGTTCTACAAGTTAAACATCAGGGCAGGTCATCGTGAAAGTGATGATGAAAAGGTTTCCAGATATATGAATGGTCTGAGATATGACATCCAAGATGAGATGAGCATGATGATCATCCGAATGGTGGAAGATGCTTATCAGATGGCTCTAAAGGCTGAAGAGAAGCTGAGCTAGAAGCAAAGTCAAATAGGCCGAGGCAGAAGTTAGCCTAGAGGCAAAACAGTTGTCCAAGATAGGAATCAAAAGCCTAGGGAAGAGTGGAAGAAACATCACCCTCAAACTGAGAGAGGTGGAATCTCACAAAGAGGGTAGTATGTCGAATAGAGAGGACAGTATGCTGATAACAACACTTTTCCTCGTACTAGAGGAAGAGGAAGAGGCAAAGGTGGAGTAATAAAATGCTTCATGTGTGGAAAGAATGGACACAAATCTTATGAATGTCCAGATAAGAAGAAAGAAGGTGGTGAGACTCACATTTCCAAAGCACAAAGGCAGAATGTTGAAGCAGAGGATGTTGAAGGCAGAAGATCACTGGTGATGAGAAAAGTTCTCTTAATGCCAGAAAAGGAGGTGGAGAATCCAGTGCAAAGGAATAGTCTTTGTCGGACTAGTTGCAATACCAAAGACAAGGTATGCAAGGTCATCATGGATAGTGGTAGCACAGACAATCTCGTTTCTACAGAGATGGTAGAAAAGCAGGAGCTGGAGGCTATTGAACATCCAAGTCCATACAGTGTTTCATGGCTACAAAAAGGACATTAGGTAAATGTCACTAAACAATGTTTAGTTGAATTTAAAATAGGGGGATATAACGATAAGATATTGTGTGATGTCATTTCCATGGATGTTTGTCATCTATTGTTGGGTAGACCATGGCAATATGACAGAAATGTGGTTCATGATGGGAGAAAGAACACATACACCCTAGAAAAGAATGGGAGAACTCACATGTTGTTGTCGATCAAGGACAAAGAGGTGAAACCCAAATTAAGCAACATTGTACTTCTCATGAGTGGGAAGGAACTTCTTAAGGAGGTTAAGAAGAAGGAATATCCACAATTCATCGTGGTCAGGAAACCTAGAATTGTTTTGACCAACACAAGAGTGGATGATCTACCAAAGGAAATCCAGCAGCTACTGGAGGAATTTGTTGATATTATAGTGGACGAACTACCTCATTTGTTGCCATCGATCAGAAGTATAAGTCATCACATTGATATTATACCTAGATCTAGTTTACCAAACAAAGCAGCCTACAGGTTGACGCCGCAGGAGAATGAGGAGGTCAAAAGACAAGTCCAGGATTTAATGGACAAAGGATTGGTTAGAGAAAGCTTGAGTCCATGTGTTGTTTCGACAGTACTCAGTACAAAGAAAGATGGAGGCTGGAGGACATGTACAGACTCAATAGCAATTAACAAGATTACCATTAGGTATAGATTTCCATTACCAAGAATGGATGATTTGATGGATTGCTTGAGTGGAGCGAAATTTTTTTCAAAGATTGATTTGAAAAGTGGATATCATCATATTCGTATGAGAGAAGGTGATGAATGGAAGACAACATTCAAGACCAATGAAGGGTTGTATGAATGGCTTGTTATGTCGTTTGGCTTAACAAACACACCGAGCACTTTCATGAGATTGATGAATGAAGTCCTGAAGGATTTCATTGCAAAATTTGTCATTGTTTATCTTGATGACATACTGATTTTCAGTAAAATAGAGGCAGAGCATCTGAAACATTTGACTACAATGATGAAGAGGTTACAACAAGAGAAGTTGGTGATAAACATGAAGAAATCCTCATTCATGAAGACAAAGCTCATTTATTTAGGGTTTGTTATTTCTGTAGACAAGTTGAGGATGGATCTAGATAAGGTGGAGGTGATTAAGAATTGGCCATCACCGAAGAGTATATTTGAGGTTCGAAGCTTTCATGGATTGGCTAGTTTCTACAGGAAGTTCATTAGGAATTTCAGTGGAATTAGTGCACCGATGATGGACACGGTGAAGAAAAGACATAAATATTTTCACTGGACAGAAGCAGCAGAGAAAAGCTTCAATTTGTTAAAAAGGAAGATTACTGAACAGCCAATTCTGGTGTTTCCAGATTTCAGTATGATGTTTCAGGTCAGGTGTGACGCTAATGGTTTTGAAATTGGAGAGGTTTCGAGTCAAGAAGATAGACTGATAGCATACTTCAGCGAGAAGTTGAACGAAGCCAAAATAAAATACTCCACGTATGACAAGGAGTTCTATGCTATTATTCAGGCATTGAAGAAATGGAGACACTATTTGATTCCTAAGGAGTTTGTCTTATACAGTGACAATCATGCTTTGCAATTTGTGACTCAACAGGAGAAGTTGAATCAAAGACATGTTAAATGGGTTGAATACATGATGAACTTTACTTTTGTAATCAAGCATATTTCTGGAACTGCTAACAAAGTTGTTGATGATTTGTGCAGGAAGTGTTTGCTATTGCAGGAGTTCAGAGTCAAAACTTTGTGTTTTGATAACCTCAAGGCAATGTACACAAATGATCCATATTTTAAGGAGGCGTATGAAGCAACTGAGAATCCAATTCTCAGGGACAGAAGTCAATGGACAGAATACATGATCCAGGAAGGATTATTGTTTAAGGGTAATCAACTTTGTATTCCAAAATGCTCCATGAGGGAGAATTTGTTGAAGGAGAAACACAGTGGAGGATTGGTCGGGCATTTCGTTCATGACAAGACATTCTCAAAGTTAAATTAGTCATATCTTTGGCCAAGAATGAGAGAAGACATCAAAAGATTTGTGGACAAATGTAGAATTTGTCAGCACACAAAATGAAGGAAACAGAACACGGGGTTATATCAGCTGTTACCCATACCTGAGAGGCCATGGGATGCAGTAAGCATGGACTTTATATTGAGGCTGCTGAGAACACAAAGAGGGTTCGACTCGATCTTTTTAGTGGTGGATATATTTTCTAAGATGGCACATTTTATACCATGTCAGAAAACCAGTAACGCAACTCGCATTGCGAATCTGTTTTTCAAAGAAGTCATTCGACTTCACGGCTTACCAAGGAGCATAGTTTTGGATCGAGACACCAAGTTCGTGGGACACTTCTGGAGAACCTTATGGAAAAAGATGGGAATGAACTTGTCATTCAGTTCAACTTATCATCCTCGGAAGGATGGACAGATAGAATTTGTGAATAGAAGTTTGGGAGACTTGCTAAGAACTTTGGTGACTGGACATCACAGTTAGTGGGACAATATTCTACCACATGCAGAATTTGCATATAATGATTCAATCAACAGAAGCACAGGGAAGAGTCCATTTCAAATTGTTTATGGCATGCAGCCAAGAGGAGTTTTTGAATTGAGGGGTTCAGAACAGGATGCAACTAGAAGTGCTAGCGCAGAAGATTTCGCGGAAGTGATGAAGGAGCTTCATAACCAAGTTAATGAGCAATTGCAAAACTTGAGCCAAGAGTATAAGCACAGAGTAGATCAACACATGAGAGAACTTCAGTTCGAAGTTGGTGATTTGATCCTTGCACACTTGATGAAGGAAAGGTTCCCAAGGGGGACATATAATAAACTGAAAATGAAGAAAATTGGACCGTGCTGGATCATAAGGAAATTTGGGGCAAATGCTTATGAGATTGAATTACCCGAGGGGATCGGAATTTCACCAATATTCAATGTCTCGGATTTGTACCCTTACAAAGATGAAGAAGCTGAAGAAGACAGTAAACAACCAAAGTTTCAATGGGCCAAACAGATGCCAGTTGCAGAGAAACCACAAATGGAAATCATACTGGACAAAAGAGTTAGTAAGAGGACCAGGCGAAAGGAATATTTTGAATACTTGATCAAGTGGAAGGGACATCTAGTTGAAGATGCCAGCTGGGAAAATGAAGCTAAAATATAGAAGCATGGATAGACCATGTGAGAGCTCATGGACAGGAGCCCATGAAAATTTTTAAGCGAGGGAGTATGATGCAGGAGCATTGCGAGTAGCAAGCACTCATGGAGGTGGAAGATAGCTGGGACAAGTGCCAGCGCATTTCAACATGTTGTCAAAAAGTGTTTTGAAATGTTTTGAAATAAATGTGTGGATGTTAATGAAATAATTAAGAGGAGGTGCGCTTGTAGATTGTAAATAGATCATGAGCGATTCACTCTCATCTGTAGTAGGTAGAGACATTTATGTGTAGTAAATGTAAGTAGGTAGGTTTGAATGCAGATTAGACAGTTTTAGGAGCCAGAGGGAAAATGGATATAGACACCCTCACTTGTATCATTTGTATTAGGAGGAGGAATTATTATTCCCAATTGTATGAAGAGAGCATATAGTAGAAAAGAAGCAGAGAGCTTGCAGAAGAGGCCATGTATAGAAGTTCTGGGATTAATATATGAATCTTTGATTCATACTCATGGTGTTCTAATATTTTATGTGTATGCATATTGAAAGTTATGCTTATAGTTGTTTTACTCTTTCGATGGTACATTTTCTTTGATGATGTGTATGTATGATTTCTTGTTAAATGTTTGAAATCCAAGAGAGAGAGAAAGGAATGAGTTTCAATTGTTTCTCAACCTAAGTGAGTAAAATTTCTGCAAGGAGTGCAGTGAAGTCGTCTGCAAGGAGCGCGTTGACAAGGGTTCAGAGTTTCATCTCTGATAGCTCAGGAGAGATAACGTTATTCTCATTCCCACAGAAGTGAAGGTTGAGCACAGCAGCGGTGCAAGGTGTGCACATGCTAGTTGTAAGTTTAGAACTCATCAACCAAGGAAAGAATTGAAGGACTGTTGTTGCAAGAAGTGCACACAGTCGAAGAGGTTCAAATACTAGAGCGTATTTGAAGAAGTGCCGCAAGGAGTGCGTGCAGGAGTTATCTCCAGAGTACTTGAGGATTTTCAAGCAAGCTCGGGAGGGATAGAGTCTTCAAAGTTGTCAAATAAAGGCTCAGGAGGGTTAGTACCTTGAAGCGTTCAAAGGGAGGCACTGCAATGTTACTTTGCAGGTAGATAAGTTCCAGCGAAGGAATAGCTAGTTCAATTTGTGGGAGTTGTCAAGGAGGAAACAGACGATCGAAATTCTCCGTGGAGAATTTGCGAAGTCCCGAGAGTCATCATATCTTACAGAGGAGAAAGGAGAGTTACGGTGAGTGTTTTCTAAAGTGTAAAGTTCAGGAGAGATAGAGTCATTGTATCCAAACCAACGAGGGTCATCAAATTACTCGTGAACTCTCATTTCGAAGTTCGGAGGCTTGGAGAGGCAGAAGAATCTATGTCAAAGATTGTAGACAGTTGAGGGTGGACAAGTGGCATACTCGTCGACACGGATTTCAAACCTTTGTTGACCATTTCGGGGTTTCATGAGTTGGAGAACCGAAAGCCTTGTAGCGAGATTCATGAAATCCTGAAGTGCAAAGTCCTGAAGGGGAGAAAAGATTGTGTGGGACCAGCTATTGGTGAAGCGTGTCGAAACTCGGCGTTTCGACATTTCGGCATTTCGGAGAATAAGGATTCGGGATTTCATTTTTTAGATTCTCAAAATTGAGTAACGCGATACTGTCGTGGGAGAGGATGCGACAAGCATTTCAGTGCATCGGAAGTTCGGGTTTCGAAAGGTGAAGAGTCGAGAGACTTGGAAGGAGAATTCGCGAAGTCGCGAACTCTGAATTTTTGAAATTTCAAGAAATACGACCACATTGTTTGGTCAGAGGGAGATTGGAATTGATGCTTCATGTTTGATTGTGTGGGCTCAATCCATAAAGGACCTATGGAGAAGCACCATTTTATGTGCATGGGATTCCCTGAAGAGTCAATCCAACTCAAGGGTAAGAATTAGAATGATCTTGTAGCGGACCTTGACCCAAGGGTTGGGGGTCTACGTCAATAACCTATTGGGCCCCAACAACTCCCCTTATATTTTTACAAAATTTAAAGGGCCTCTATTAAAATCTTGATAATTATAATGAGCTACAGAATCAACCTTTTCAAATAAGTTCCATTCCTTGGCTTGCTTAGAGACAAACTTAAGACATTCTCTTTAGTATGAGTCATTTATTACAAGAGTATATGTCAAAAGTTAAAAAAGAGCATAAAAATCTTAATTTAAACAAAAACGTTAATTTTTTATCAAATGTTTACTTTTGTTTAAATTATGATTATGTGTTTATTCTTTTGCTCATTAGCAAGTTTGACTATTTTGAATAATGTGTTCAATAATTCATCAAATAATACCTTGGTTGGTTTCTCATTTTCATGAAATCATTTGGTGATATTAATTAATTAAAAAAAAAAATCATTTTGCATCTTATAATAATAATAAAAAAGAATTATCTATGATTTGTTCGATTTTATTCTCTTGAAGCTTCTAGAATTAAGATCATATTTGAAAGGAAAATATAAATAATGTTTGTTTATAAGTTATAGTTAGTTTAAATTCATTTTTTATTTTTCTAGATTTTGTTTTATTCACAATTTTTAGGTTATCAATTTTTACGTTATTAATTTAGGTTTCTTTTTGTTTCACAGGTTTCTATTATCAAATATTTGATACGGATCTGATCATGGCTTGATTTTATTATCCAAATACGTTCAAGATGATTAATTCAAAAATAATTTTCGATTTCTACAAATAATTTTATGAGCAAGAACAAATAAAATTTGGAAAGGCGTCAAGATCAGACACACGATTTTGCAGGACTGATTGCAGCCAAACCATGAGGAATTTGGAGAAACGGTTGAAAACCCAGAACCAAAATGGGCC
>ML779835.1:294925-314605 GCA_009831015.1 Picea engelmannii | reverse complement strand
CGTTTCTTTTAGGATTCTTAGATTGGCTAACGGAGCCATTAAACCCGTCAGAACGAGTTACCCCAAACGGCTTGGGTTATTTAGACAACCCCGGACCGGACTCGCTCTTCCAGTTGACGGATGGTCAATTTCGCCCGTCAACATAACCCTCAGAGGGTTGTCAAGAATCTGAAATCTTTATGACTAGACGCTTTTGTCCATTGAGAGTTGGAGTCAAAGGTAAGAATATACAAATTGAAAAAATAAATTAATGTACAAGGAGAATGAGAATGTTTTGGTGAAGAAACCTTTCAAACGTTGTTCGTTGATAGGAAACATTAATCTTTTATCCTTCATGTCTTGGAGAATATAGGAATTAAAACCCAGGATATTTTCGACATTGTATAGTCCAATCCAAAGTGCTTCAAAATTTGTATTCATCGATGGTTTCTCCTTGGCCTTGTTCCAGAGTAACACCAGTTCTCCCTTCTGAAAATTCTTTACAGTTACAATCTGATCAAAATATCTTTGATACTTTGTTCTCTCTGAGAAGCTCAATTTAGAGCCTTACTTCACTCTTCCTCTAATTTCAACAACTAATTGATCCTCCTTTGGATAGGTAAACTATATTATGTATCTTTTGTATTAACCACAAAATTCAAGGCATTGATTTGAAGGCTAGTTGGCATTTTCACTTCTTTTTCATAAACCAATGTATACGGGGACATCCTCGTGTTGTCCTTTGGAGTCATTATGCTTTCCCACAACGCATTTGTTAATTTCAAATTCCAATTCATTTGATTATTGTCAATAGCTTTCTTTAATATCTGAATGAGTGTCATATTTATGGATTCTGCAAGACCATTTCCTTGTGGATAATAGTTTGATGATTGACCCATGATAATTCCATATTCTCCACAGAATTATGTAAACTTTGAACCAATGAAAATCGAACCATTATCAATGATAAATTTATCTGGGACACCAAATGTTGACAAAATATTATCTTTGAGGAACTTAATTAACTCTTCAGAGTCAACCTTTTTTAATGCCACTGCCTCTGGCCACTTTGTAAATAATCTACAGCGGTCAAAATATACATGTGTCCCTTGCTTGACTTTGGATTTATTGACCCGATGACATCAAGTCCCCATTGAGAGAATGGTTGTTATACAATTATGGGTTGTAACGGCATCGCAAATCCCTTCATTTTCCCTAAACATTGCTAGCATGATACACACTTCTTTATTGTGGCATATGAGTCTCTGAAAATTGATGGCCAACAAAATCCAGCTCTTATTATCTTGTGGGTGGTTGCAGTAGGTCCAAAATGTCTGCCACATATTCCTTCATGGAATTCTCTCATTACTTCTTGGGCTCAATTTTCATGAACAAATCTCAGTAATATACCATCATATTTCCTTCTAAACAGTATATCAGCAATCAACACATATTTATTTGCCTTCATCTTCAATGGTCTTCACTCTTTAGGGTTCATGGTGACAGGAAATTGTCGGAACCTTAAGTAGAATACAATGTCTATGTACCATTCTAAATCAATCAATGGTTCTCCTACTAAAATTGAATCATTCCATCCACATAATCACTATTTTCAATGAGCTTACATAAACCTTGTCCGTTGACATCCTTTAAAGGTTTAATTTCAATATCATATTCTTGGATCTTTGCTAGCCAATTATCCAATTTTTCTTCTCTCAATTTTTTATTTAGAAGCAGCTTCATTGGTGATGATGGAACATAAGCAATGACATGAGAATTTAGTATGTGCGTTCAAAAGTCTATCGTCGCTTTTACAAGAGACAAGGCTTTCTTTTCCAGTTCTGAATACCTCAATTCATAATCATGAAGGGTTTTTCTCATGAAACTGATTGGGAATTATTCACCCTTTCTATTCCTCTGAGTAGGAATAGATGCAACAATTGTTTATGTAGCGAACGAGTAAATGATGAAATCCCTTTGAAAATCTAGACTAATGACGATTGGAATAGTGGTGATTGTTATTTTGATATTATTGAAAGCTTCTTGGGTATCTATTGTCCATTCAAATCTATGCTCTTTTTTCAACAATAAATTGATCGACCTCACAATACTTCCATAGTCAAGAACAAACCTTCACACAAAATTGATCTTGTTGAAAAATGATTGAACTCATTTCTTAGATGAAGGAGGTTAAGTTCATTTATTGCAACAATTATTCCCGAGTCTATATAAATCCCTTCCTTGCACACAATATGACCCAATAGTTTTCCTTGAGTTACAGTGAATAAGGATTTATTTGGATTTAGAGAGACACCATATAATCTGCATGTGTCAAAAAAAATTCTCAATTGATGGATATGATCACCCCTTGTTTTTTAATGCACTGTCAAGTCATGTTTATAGTCTTCCATGAATTTTCCTATCAACCCACTAAATGCATGATCCATGGCCCTTTGGAATGTGGCTCCAACATTCTTCAAACCAAATGGAATTCTAGCATATGCATATGTCTCCCAAGGTGTTATGAATGTTGTCTTTGCTCTGTCTTATTCAACAACCAGGACTTGATTATATCCAGAAAAACCATCCAAAATGGACATGCAGGCTAATCTCGTGACTTGATGGAGAAGGAATTACATGTTAGGTAAAGGATAGTTATCTTGTATGCTTTCTTTGTTAAGATCCCTAAAATCCACACACATATGTATTTCCCCAGACTTATTTCTTACTATCACAGGGTTTGAAAGCCAGTTGGAATGTCTAATGGGATATATTATTCTGGACTTCTTTAACTTCTCCAATTCAATATTTACCAGAGATTTCAATTTGGGGTTCATCATCCTTGTTTTTGCTTGACGGGATTTGCTTCTTCTCTTAAAGGAATGATGTGTTGGAATATCGTTTTATCATAAAATTTCAAATCATCATAGGTCCATGAGAACACATCAAGATACTCTTTAAACAATGTAACATATTGATCAACTTATTCATTGGTACAATCAACTCCCAAGTTGACATATTTTGGGGAACAGGCAATTCCAATATTGACTTTTCTTGTTTCTTGCACCTTTCGAAGTGAAATTTCTTCCAAGAGCTTCTTAGCATGATCATATTTCATAAAAAGGGACTCAGATTGTATACAATATTTATTGACATCATACATGTGATTTTCTTCATCATCATCATCGTTCAACAAAAAGAACTCCAATTGTTCATCATTCTCAAATACTTGAAAATACTCCATGTTATCGTGTACAGAGGGTCAGAATACTCTTTCTACTTGAAAATATTTTTTTCTTTGTACATCATATGGGTTTGACAACGAGGCCACCAAGGCCAATGAATTTGCCTTCTGATTCTTTTCCCTTGGAATGAAGGAAATGTTGAAAGAACTGAAAGATTCCATCGATTCGTTAACTCTTTTAAAATATAACTTGAGTCTTTTCTTCTTGATTTTATACTTTTGGGTGACCTAATTAATCACCAACTCGGAATCGCCAATCACAATTAGATGTTCTACCTTCATTTCTTGTGCAAAAATCATCCCCTGAATCAAAGCTTCATATCTTTCCCCATTATTAGTACATGAAAATTCAAGTCTGATAGCATGTGGATGCATAATCTTTTCTAGACTTATAAGGACAATTCCAACTCCACTCCCAGAGCTTGAACAAGCTCCATCAAATGACATCCTTCAATAACCTTCAAACCGATACTCTTGATTCTTCGTGTCTTGTACTTGCTCTAGGATTTCACTATGTTCCATGTCTAGGATAAAATAATTTACAATCTTGGCGTTTATATAATCTTCCATTAACTCATTATCTTTCTTTTTGAAAGAGAAGGTTTTCTTGGGTTCACGGAGCACCTTAATCATTGCTCCTTCTTTTCCTGGAAGCATCATGCAACTTCCATCATTCATTATATATCTATCGATCATGGATGACCAATATCTTCCTAGCACAACTCCATACACCAGAGGAAGTTCTACCACAATAATATTGAAAACCGTAATAATATGGGAGGGCATCGTGATCCAAGCATAAAAGTCCTTGACTTCTCCATAGGCTGGCACTTTTCTAGAATCAATTGCATATATACTTTCACAGGTCTCGTAATATTTGGTACAACTCATGCCCAATGCCTCCATGACCTTCAGTGGCATGATATTATTGGTCGTGCTAGTGTCAACTAAACAATTATGAAGTGAAACATCATGATTTTCAATTGAAATGTAAAAGGGAGGAATTTTACCTCTCATCTTGGAAGTTGACTAATTCTGGGTTTGTTTCGGACTGGTAAAAAAAACTTCTTATTTTTAAGATGGATCATCCAACAATCTTAAGATGTATTCCCTTTGTTGGGGAATCTTCACCACTTCTGCAAAAGGTAGAGTTATCCTTAATTTGCTTAATTCTTCTACAACATTGTATGTCATCTAACTAGAGTTTGACATCAGGTGTTGCTTCTTATTTCCAACGTTATCCATCGTTCTCTAACCTACTCTTTTCTCATTCGTTTTCTCTTTATATTTTTAGTTTTCTTTTTCAGAGTCATTCTTATTCTTGGTTCTATTCACAAATCCTCTTTTCTGGGCGACATTTTCTTGCGAGTTAGGATCGTTTTCACCTTCTTCAAATATATACATGGACGTCTCACATCCGTCCCTATGCATAGTTTTGTAAATTTCATCAGGTGAATAATAGTTCTCTTGCTCAACCATTTTCTCATCATATACATCATCTAGAACAACTGCATTGGGAGTAGGCTGCCTGGGAATCCTTGGTCTTTGCAGATTATCCATGTTTTCAAACCTCACTGTGTTTTCTTGGGGAGGGTTCCTTCTTTGCTATGGGATTGGCATTCTAAGATTTTCCACATAATTATCTCCCCTTATTAGACTGGTTATCTCATTCTTCATTTTCTTGATAATTCTGTTCATTTGTGAAATTTCAATTCTTTTCTTAGTTTCTTGTGTCACCATAAGGTCTACCTTCACATCTGATATGGTTCCCTTGAAAAATCCTCCTCCAATTGTTTGATTTTGATTCATTCATGGCTTGAATTCTTCGTTCTTTCTTGAACTAAAGACTCCTTGATTATCAATACTTAATCCTCCCAACTTCCTTTGTACTTTTCCCAATATAATGTCGGGGTCACCACCCATTTCAATCATAATTTCTTCCATATCTATGGATTTAGTCATTGCCTCCTCCAAGGTATCCATTTGGGATGTTCTGATAAATATTTCACATTTGGGGGAAATGCATTCTTATAACAACCGAGTACGATTGGGTCATTCGGTATTTTATCTTCTGGAATATTACTCAAGGTTTTATTGAACCTAAGAATAAAATCTTGTATTCTTTCATTCTTCCTCAAACCAATCTAGGTGAAATCGGTGAGAAGGGTATGATAAGAAATTGGAGGGGCGAACATAGTCCGGAACATGGCTTCGAGGTCATTAAATGAGTGAATTGATCTACTCGGTAATGTCGTATACCATTCATACACTCTTCTTGATAAGGTTTGTAGAAATAACCTTACCATGACATCATCATACTCAACAAGGTGAAAATCACAAACATCAAGAAATAAGTGAAGGTGCCTCTTTACATCGATTTCTCCTTCTCCAGAAAATTCCTTCAAGGTACCCTTAGGGAGAACATGGAGATCATGTTTCTCACCTAGAATATTCAAAGGGGAATCTCTTATTCTTCTTCGATTTTCAAACCTTAGGTTTTATTGATTTCTTATAGCATCTCTTCCACCTCCTTGTCTCTCCTCATGAGGTTCTTATCACGGTTGTTCATTTCTTTCTGTCGTATCTGGAGAGATTCCAAGAATATGATTTTCACTTCTCAGAATAAAGAGTTGCTTGTTTTTTCTTCTATTAATGGTTCCTTTCTATTTTTCCAGCTTCAATCTTGACCTTGTTCTTGTGCTACTCTAGATAGCCTTTGGTTTCTTTGGTCTTGTCGCTCATCTCTCCTATGTCTCCAAAGGATTTATCGTTCTTCTTCTTGAACTAAGATCTACCAAGACCTTTCTAACACTTCTAGGGTATTTGTTGTTGTTATTACCAAATTGTATAGTTGATGTAATATGCTTTGCTCATTGTTCAATCCAATTTCCAAGTGGGGCTATTCAGCCTGGGGCAAAGTCATATATTTTTAAAAAAATTTAGACTAGGTTTAAATTTCAGTTCATTCCCCAGTATGGTCACCAAAAATGTCGACGCTTGAATCCATTAGGACCAAAATGAAAACCTCACAAGGATGTAAATCCCCCTGTGTTTTTATAGAGCTAGTACTTCTCTTTACTTTAATATTTTCTTGGGATTCTAGATATTCGAAATATGAGATCTTGTAGAAATTTGTCGTGATAATCAAAGAAATATAAAGATTCCAAGAAAGATAAAAGGAACATGTTTTCTTTTATTTTTAAAGAAAATTCATGAGAAAGAACCAGGAACCGCGCACATTCACACATTTAAAGCAAATAAGAAAAAAATCCTCACATCCATCATAGTTTAAACTAAATATTTCTGATCACATAAAAATAAAAAAGAAGATGATTTGCATGCATAAGAGAAATTTAACCGAGTGGACACATGGGCAGCTCAAATAAATATAATGATAGATCAATCTCAAATAATTTATACTTAAAACTCAGAGTTACAAAGCACAGTCGAAACTGATCCCGAAATAGCTCTCTTGAAATTTCTAAAAAAATATATAGTCTATTACATATTCTTTGAAATTTAAAATGTTTTTGCCTTAAAGACTGGGATTGGGGTTCCTGTGGACCATAAAGAAAATATACTCAAGAATTAATCTTTTAGAAGGAGGAGGATTGGCGGTAAAAGAACAGCAAGACCTGGAAAGAAGAAAAGAGAAGTTATTATACTTCGGTTAAACCTTTCTATTCAAAGAAACGGAGTAACTGGATGACGGAACTGATAAAGAAAGAAGGATGTGATCAGCATAAACTTACTATGATGGTATCTCATGTATTTACTTGCTTGATGGTGTCCTTTTATTCTCTTCATTAATGGTTACAGGAACTGTCTCAATTGTTTCTTACCCCTTGTTGGTCAATTTGTTGATTTCTTTCTTGAACCATTCTTCAATATAATTCTTCTTCGATGCCATGTTTATCTCATGTTGGATTTTGATGTTGAATAACTCGCCCTCCAAGTCTCTCAAATAAATGGAAATACCATGTAATGCTTCCTCAATGTCCTAATTTTTCACGGAGTAGTCCACTAGCCAATTGTGTATGTCATCCTCATCATATTCAAGTATACCATAGAACTTTTCTACTGAAAACCCTTTAAAAATCTCAACTTGTTCGTCAAATTGTTGCTTTGTTAGGAACATTGAGTTGAGAATTAGTTTGGGGTCTTGTACTTTGTTAGTATTTTCAGCTAAGTCTATCTCTGTGAGCTTCTTGAATAGTTCTTCCCTCTTTGATATAGTTTGGTTGCACACTTGAACAATATTATTCAATTTTTTTATATTTTCTTTCCAGCATGCGTTCAACAGTTTTATCTGACTTGGGGAGGGCAGATCATCCTCTATTCTCCTTAGTTTTGTCTTGTTGGAAACTTTGTTTCCAAAGGGTAGTATAGCATCAAGGTAAAAACCTTCTTCATTCTTCAGGTCGGCATGCAAATACTCATGGAAGGCATGTTCCCTAGATCAATTTCCCATGCCTCTGTGATCAATTCCATTCTTTTCTTAATGTTTCTTTCTACATAGCTTATGGTCGATGTAAGTAGGCTTGAAGATTATTTCAATTTAATAGAGAGTGTGGTGGGTCTGACTATTGTCAAAGAACTGGCAAGAAGTGGAAGAGGCATTAAGTCATCTTCTAGTTCCTTGATCCTTTCTTTCAATTTCGTGTTTTCCGCTTCAAGACCACCAATGGAGTCATCCAGAACATCCCTAGTTGCTCTATGAATTTTAGAAATGTGTGAAGGTCGCATATCTCTTAGGTAAACCTCTAAATGATATTTTCCTTTCTTATTCTTCATATCACCTTTTTCAATAATCAATTTCTTGGATTCTTTGTCAAAGATAGCGCTCTAAAACGCAAATGACTCTTCTTCATTGAAGGTCTCATTCTCAATGATTTCCAATGATGAATTATGATGGGTCGTGTTCCCTGGATTATCCATTGTGGGAAACATTTTCTCGATATATGCCTCGAGTTCCATGTCTTCAAGGGAGAAGTTGTTGATGTCACTTTCTATGTGGTGGTCTTCTTCCTCTTGCACAACATTTTTCCTCTTTTTTCTTAGAGGAAGCTTGTGCGAGCTCTCAATTTTTCTCGAAGGGGGATTCTTTTTTCCTCCTCCACTTGAACTATTGTTGGTAACTTTGCTAGTTGGGTGGGTCATTGGAGAATTGTTCTGAGACGTGGTAGTTTTAGGACTAAAAGTTGGGGATTGGGCACTCTTCTCAATGGGACCCTTTCCTTTCTACTTGTAAAACTCATTAGTACTAAGTATTGTTTCCAAGTCACTAGCATTGTGAGAAGGAGTGCCTAAGTTGTTATCTTCTTCTTCACTCAGAATAGTATGAATAAATGAATTGTTGAATCCTATTGACAACATATGTTCCACGAAAAATTTCGTTAGGGTCAAACCCCTTTATATTTTCATCATATTTCAGATTCACATTGTGGAAGTGGTTCAAAAAATCATCGATTTTTCTTAATTCATGAATATAAAGTCTCCAATTTTCCAAGGCAAGTGTATGAATTGCTTTTTCCGTTTCTCGTGGAAAAAGTGCAGCCAAAAATTATACTACCTTGCTACTTCTGTGATAAATATTTTATCAAATACATGACATGGAAGAAAAGAGTGATTTTCCTTGTAGTCGAAAATCCTGATAACATTATGATTTTCCATCTGCTCTAACGTCCCCTCTTTATCCAATAATTTATTTTCCTAGTCGAATATTCTGGGTGTATCTTTACCAAACAATAGTCCTTTGAAAACTGAACTAAAATCATTGTAAAATTCATAAAACTGCAAAGCAGACTTGTGTCTCCACAATGCTTGGTACAAGAAGGTAACTGGATCAAGTTCGTAGTTCACCCTTTTACAGATAGACAATTTTGGAAATTGACAACAATATGTTATCGCAAACACCAAATAAGAAGCCATGAAGAATTTCTTGTATTTTTTGTATTGTGACAATTGGGAGGAGATTTCAATGGAAATCAGTTTTCCATAATCAAAATAGCTTGCTCTTTAACTGTAAAATATAAAATATAAATAATCATTCAAGAAATGGTGGCGGTGCTTTCTTGGCATGTCATCCTGGTAAACAACCAAGCAATTTCCCAAAAGGGGATTTTAAACGAGTCGAGTTGAATCCTGGTAATGTCTTCTAGGACAGCCACAGGATTCTCCAAGAACTCAGGAAAGAGGTCTAGGTCGTTGTCATGCCTTTTCAGGAAATCCCTGCAATCTTCTCCTTTGAAGGTAAGTGTTGTCTTAGGGAGCTTCAACATCTTACGAAACTCTTGTGGTGAAAGAGAGATGCGGGAATGGTCCTCGAGTTGTATGATTCATTGACTGGGTACGTATTTCTCAACGCACCATGCAACCAATTCCTTGCAATCGAAAACCTCAGGGACACACCCTGCACGAGCAATTTTGGATGTCCAGATCACTTCTTTTTTAGCAGAAGGGGATGAATAGTAAGAACACGCTCTGGACCACTGAAAGTTCTAGTCTTCACGGCCAAAAATATTCAAAGTATCGTCGCAGAACTATTGTCGGGATGTTGCTACCATAAGTTGATGAGAGTGTTCTTTTAATGGGATAATATTTGAAATGAGCGCTTGAGAGAAATAAAAATAATATAATCTTCGGCAAATTGTGCTTTAATGAAAATTTAATGATAAATCTCCTTGATCCCTTCGCTTATTAATGATGGTCTTTACGGAACCTGCATGATGAGTTATTAGTGTTAAACCATACTTAAATGTGTATTGGGAAAAGCACGAAGATGGCAGGGACAAACAAGAGCAATTTGAATTTGGGAACTTTTGTGAACCCGCCAACCCAGGAACCCACAAACATGTGGTTGCAAATGATTGAAAATAGACTAAGTGTTGTGTTGTGGTCGATCGGAATCAATACTGGAGAACAAAGATACTTAGGATCTCGGTACCCGTGACAAGTCTAATGGTCATAATGTAGATCACAGATCTTTGTGTGAAAAATGGATATCACGGAACTTGGATTATGAAAGCTTGAACCTGTGAACCCGCGGTTGCAAAATAGTTAAGTACATAATAACACAGTGGTCAGTCAAACTCATGATATGGGAGTATGGATGAAGGGGAAGATCCATGAGTCTGCCAACCTGCGAACCCATCGTTTATTAAAAAACGGCTAAGTATAGTCACTAGAAAGGGAAAAGAGAAGGGAGAAAAGAAGGGGGGAATGAGGGTAGGTATAAAAGAGGGAAAATAAATGGGAAAGAGAAGTTGGGAAAATAGAAAAGGGGAGGGAAACTTCAGAAGCGGGAATTGATCTCAACAAGAATCTGTGGATTTCCTTGAGATATGTGAAATTGCTTCAGGAATCATGTCTCTGCATGAACAACTATAAACTCATCTCCAAGAGTCCATAGCCAATTATGGAAGACACATAAAGGGGATCCATGATTAGGAATAAGAGAAGTGTTCATCCATAGGTATTATGACCTTTACAACATGAGAAATTTTTTTACATAAGGGTAAAGTGAAAATGCTTTGAGGTTTTTTAAGTCATTTGTCCTAGCAGATCCACTCTAAGACACTTTCGTACCTATCCCATCGATAAATGACCTCCAAGGGATAGATATCCAAGCCATAAGAGCAATTACTATCCTAAAATGGGGACTAAGAGAGCGGTCCATGACCAACCACAAAGGGTCTAGAGATACCACCTAGGTTAAAAAAACACTTTATATAGATCATTTAAGCATGGTCCAATACAATACATGGAGTACAAACAATTGTAGTTTTGGCTAATAAATGATACAATAGTACATAGCATTGTGTTCGCACATATAATCATGGTACTATGAGATCTAAAACCATGATCAAGATATGCACAAAATGTGTTTATATTATGGGTCACATTTGGAGAAAAAATATGAGGTGCATTGAAGTAAAACTAAGGTGTAACAAGCACAATCACTCTTGTTTTATTTATGTATCCAAAAACCTTAACGGTTTGGGGTTGAGCAATACTTGTCATCACAACCACATAGATGGTTGGGATTGTTACTTTTCTTTGACTTTTATCATAAATCTTAGAGTTGTTACATTCCACTCGGACATGGAATTTGACGCATCTCCTACTTCTTCCTCATTATCACTATCATTGTTATTTATTTCACATAAGTACAACATCTTTTGTTTGCACTTGTGGCCCAGACTTCAAGATACCTTGCATTTAAAACACTTACCTCAGCCCTTGGCACCTTTTTGGTGAAATGTTAGATTCCTCTTATTAGTAGAGATGTGTTTAAAAACTATTTTTTCAAATTGATTCCAAGAAGGTTTGGGTGGCCCATGAGCTTCCTTTCAACGTTCGCGGCCTTCAATTTGTCTTTCTCCATATCTTTACTATCTCAAAGCTCAATCTCATCATTTATATTTTGTTTTAGACCCAACATAGATTTGTATTAGTTAGTATTTTGATAGATGATGCAGGAGCATTGCTCCAACTCAGCAAAAGCACCAGCAACGTGTCAGCAAAGAAGCACATCAACGTGCATTCAAAGGAGAAGGGAGGCCCAGCCCTCTCATTTTAAAATTTGAAATTGTATTGAACGATTGTAATGCTTTTAATTCCAACCATACTTTGTTAGGTAGTGGTCAAATTGTCTTAAAGGGTTGCTTGTAGCAGGCCTGTAGCATGCCCAGATCATATTCAGGTCTGGGTAAACCATTTATGAGACTTCAATGTAAATCAATGAAGTTATGTGAAGAGGACGAGCTCGCAAAGCCCCTCTTTTGTAATGAAATATTGCTTCAGATGAAAGAAGAAGGATAGAGAGAGTCTGTGTGGGACTCGAGGAAGAAGAAGGATAGGAGAGGTCTGGGTAGAGAGGCCTTAGAAAATAGAAGCTCTGAGAGAGAGAGATATGGAAAAGAATTGAGAC
The DNA here is from genome assembly GCA_009831015.1 of Picea engelmannii. Classification (NCBI taxonomy): domain Eukaryota; kingdom Viridiplantae; phylum Streptophyta; class Pinopsida; order Pinales; family Pinaceae; genus Picea; species Picea engelmannii. Next base: position 302,450 of record ML779835.1, on the reverse strand, counting down.
TTGTTACAGTCCAGTTATTGTAAACATATGTATAGACATTCAGATTTATACAAAAGAAGATTTTATGCACTCTGTGTGTTTGTGTGTTTACATGTTTCCATGAATGAATGTTGTAGATGTATGATAGATTTCATTTACAGTAGGAAGATAGGATTTACTATATTCATTTGAGTTGTTGTATAATTCTAGGTTCTTTAGGTTGTGCAAGGTGTGCACAGCAGAACAGAGGAAGTTCTATAGCCAGCGCAAGGTGTGTGCATCTGAACTCTGTGGAGTCAGAAAGAACATGCCAGGAGGGCACACCAGAAGGATTTATAGACTCAAGAGGAGCCTCAGAGTTACTGAATACCCTTGAGGTGAAAACTATGCAGAGGAAAGCACAGGGAAGACAGAACATCTAAAGTTCTGTAGAAGCTCTGTCAGGTGGGCACAGAGCGTGTGCAAGAGATGTACAGAAGGAACTCTATTTCAAGTTCAGTGAGAAGACAGAATCACTGAAGGTTCTGCAAAGCTCTATCAGGTGGGCATTGAGCCAGTGCAAGTGTGCACGAGAAGAACTCTTTTTCGAGTTCAAACAAAAACAGAGTTGTTGAATACTCTGCAAAGAAAGGCTTTGCAAGGTGTGCATTGAGAAAAATAACGCTAGGAGGGCATGAAGCATTTTTTTTCAAGAAATACTTCGGATATGATATTGACAAAATCTCAGCAGCACAAGGAGTGTGCGAGGCTGGATGTATTCTAAGTCTCGAAAGTCAGGAGGAATAGTGACTTTGTGCACAGAACAATAGAAGGACGAAGCAGAAGGTCGAGAAACCCCATCGAGGTTTCAAAGTTGACAAGTTCAGGAGAGACAGCGTTTTGAGAACGTGGATGAGACCCAAAGGAATCAGGCTCGCAAGAGGAAGAGTCGAAGGTTGAGACCTTCGAAACTCTGAAAATATTCTAAGTCTGGAAGAAAGGAGGAAGCTCAAGAGGAAGAGCACAAGAATCATAGATCAGCTACGGAGGAGAAGATCTGGACCGTTGAATCTCGCATCCAGATACACAGGAGAACTCGTGAGGAAAGAGGATCTGAACAGACGGTGGAAGGCCTTCGAGAGGAAGTGTTGAATAGCCAATAGTTTTCGGATCAAGCAGAGTTGCACAGAGGATAACAGTTGGACCATGAAGTTCTCAAAGCTCAGGAGGAGTGTCGACAACCGTTAGATCAGTTGCGGAGGAGGAGATTTGACCATTGGAGCCTACGTCCAGACAGCAGGAGAAGAGCGCACAAGGGATCGGATCTGAATCATCATATCAAGCATTGAGGACTGATAGTCTTTGGATGTGGGAGAAAGTGCGTGAGGTTTAACATTTGTAATAGTAGAAGAGAGAGGACTAGTCAAAGTCCCGAAATCATCGAGACCATCCATCTCAAAGGACGCATGTCAGGTATCCACATTTCATGGATTTGTTCATCGGGAGTTCGAGAGTGAGGACTCCCCCAATTTCCCGAAAAGGGAAGACCTGAAAGAATCAAGGTCATCCATTTGTAGAGGACACGTGGTTGTTGGTCGGTGTTTTGGCACCAGGAAATCGAAGGAGAAGACCGGGCCAAAAATCAAGAAAGGGAATCGCCGAAAGGATCGTTGGATCCAAATCAACGAGGATCGTCCATTTGTGGAGGACATGTGGCAGAGATCCGGAAGCCACCGGAAGTTTGGTCACCAGGAGTTGGGAGGTGAAGACTCTGCCAAAACCCCAAAAGAAAATCCCTGGGATTTAATCTTGGTCATTGATCAAGTGACAGATTTGGACCGTAGATCTAGGAGGTATCAGGTCTCCAGGTTTTAGGTTTTAGGGATTTGAAAAGGAAAGGAAGGGACATTGCATCATGATTCCTCAAATCATGAAAGCTGAAGCACTCGTAGAAGTAGCCCTGGGCCATAGGACAGGGTCGTGTGGAGAAGGCTTAAGGGAGGAGACAAAGAGTCGTTAGGCCCTTTTCGGGTTTCGTCACTTCAAAGGACAAGGAGCAGGGAGAGCTTGCACGCTGGAATCCTGAAAGCTGAATTCCAGTAGCGCTTTTGGCGTTAAGCACATGGTCACGGGGTAGTGGTCAAATGAGTGGAGAAAAGGAAAGGAGCTAAGAACCTTAGCCCTATTTTGGGTTTCGGGGATTGGAGGAACAAGGATTTCCTTGCATCCAGAAAATCCCAAAACTGACACGATTAGCGCCTTTTGAGTAAGGCCCATGATCACAGTGACGATCACATGGTGGGGAAATCTCACATTGGGTGCTTAAGTTTGCACATGGCGGGTTTTCTATAAATAGGACCTATGGATTGTTTAGAAAAGGTTCCGGCAAGAACTAAAGAGCGACTTTCGGCTCAGGAGAGAAGAACGATCCAGAGACTGGGAGGTCGCAGAACCCCAAAGGGGAGGGGGGCTACATCAAGTGGTATCAGAGCTAAGATTAAGTTTTCTTACGAACAAAAAACAGAAGAAAGTGAAGGAGATGACTTGATATCATCAAGTGGTATCAGGAAACGAAATTCATCTATATGTAGCAGGTGAAGGAGGAGACAAAGCGTTGATACTCTGTAGTGATTGTTTGCAAATGTGCAACAGTCAAATAGACATTCGTTGGACAATATGAAATGCTGGAAACACTCTCAGTTGCAAAGTAACAGCAGCAGGTTTTCCAGGAGGGCAGACAAAAGGGAAGGATGGCTACTGAAAGCCATGGACATGGTGGAAGGAAGGGCCACCAACAGAAAATAAATCCAGAGATGGATCTGGAGCTCAAAGAAATAAGAGAAAGAATGGAGTTGATTTCATTTGAGATGTAGTAGAGTGTAGAATCACGATGGGTATATGAATGGCCTATGAAGAGGAAGGTGAAGTGGCCAGTCAAGGAATTGTTGGCTAGAGGACAGCAAAGGCTGTTGAAAATTTGGTTGAGGTATACTGAAAGCCTCAGAGATGAAGAGGATATAGTTCACGCCTATGAACCAGAAGTTGGGATAAATCTCAGCAATGAGGAGGAGGATAGATCAGATGGAGATATCATAGACTACTAGGTGGGCAGAAGTGAACTTTCAAGTTTTCAGGTGGGCAATGAGAAAATTCCAGACGAAGGTCTTGTATACTTCCAGGGGAGCAGTGAAGAAAGTTCAGATTGCCAAGTGGGCAATGAGATGGGATTGGTTGATCTCATAGACTGCCAGGTGGGCAGGAGAGAAATCCCATATTTCCAAGTGGGCAAGGGAGAGCAGATGAGGCCATGTGAGAGTCTCGTGAACTCGGAGGTGAGTTCGGATCAGCGAGAGGAGATGACAAAGAAGGATCAGAGGAATCTTCTGATCATTGGAGGAATTCAGATATTCCTACCAAGCAACCAAGACAAGGCCAGAGAAGATGTTGTGGGTACAGCAACAGAAGGACATCCAGCAGAGATTGTCATGGAGGAAGAGGAAATGGGGTAGACATCAGGATTTGACCCAACAAAGGAAAATGATCATTCGAAAGAATGGCTCGAAATTTTCAGTCGGGAAGCTGAAAAGGAGACAGCTGTAGCACTGAAGCTGATGGCAAGAGAAGAGAGGAGCACACAGTTGAGATGATCACTCAATGGAAGATGGAATTGAGTATGTTGGAGGATTGGATAGACCATACATAACCAACACACGACTGCAAGGATACAGTTATGATTTAAGGAGAGGAACATTTAGTGGAATTGCTCAGAAATTTTGGCCAAGAGGCTAAACAAATGGATACTGCATCACTGGAGCCTATAGCAGAAGAAGAAGAAGATGGCATGGATTTTTTTGATCTATATAAAGAATTAGAATCCTTGGAGAGAGGCTTTCACATCCAACGGGCTAATTTGGAAGCAGATCCAGGAGCATGCCAACCCGAGGAATGGTTGGAGGAAGCTGAGAACGTATCAGCAAAAGAGGAAGTCGAGCTGCAGCTTGGAGATGGGACTGCAGGACTAAAATCTATAGTAGAGTGGCCACTTAGTTCCAGAAAGGGAGATAAAAATAGTAGGGGAGATCGGATAGATTTTCCCACTCACAAGGAGGAAGAAATGCAGGTGAGAAGACTGCATAAGGAAAGCCATCCATGGGAGTAGCTCGACGAGGTAATTGAGAAGATCAGGAGGCTGATGTTGAGATCAGTGCAAGAAGAATTCGGCCAAGGGAATATGAGTAGAGGAGAGCCTGTCATAGCAGCAGGGAAGAAGAAAAATAAGCAGTAGCAGCATCATAGCTAGAGAGGAGCAGATGGACAGCTCCAAAAGATGATTTGGGATCCAGGTGGATTTCAATGCTAGAGAAGAGGAGCTCATGTTTTTCCTAGTTGAGGAATATGATGCAGGAGCATCGCTCCAAATCAGAAAAATCACCATCAATGTCACAGCAAAGAAGCACATCAGTGTGCATTCAAAGGAGAAGGGAGGCCCAACCCTCTCATTTTAAAATTTGAAATTGTATTGAATGATTGTAAGGATTTTAATGCCGACCATACTTTGTTAGGTAGTGGTAAAATTGTCTTAAAGGGTTGCTTGTAGTAGGCCCGTAGCAGGCCCAGGTCGTATTTAGGTCTGGGTAAACCATTTATGAGACTTCAATGTAAATCAATGAAGTTAGGTGAAGAGGACGAGCTCACAGAGCCCCTCTTTTGTAATAAAATCCTCCTTCGGATGAAAGAAGAAGGATAGAGAGAGTCTGTGTGGGACTTGAGGAAGAAGAAGGATAGGAGAGGTCTAGGTAGAGAGGCCTTAGGAAACAGAAGCTCTGAGAGAGAGAGAGAGAGATGGAGAAGAACTGAGACTTGTTACAGTCCAGTTATTGTAAACATATCTATAGACATTCATATTTATACAAAAGTAGTTTTTTTGCACTCTGTGTGTTTGTGTGTTTACATGTTTCCGTGAATGAATGTTGTAGATGTATGATAGATTTCATTTACAGTAGGAAGATAGGCTTTACTATATGCATTTGAGTTGTTGTATAATTCTAGGTTCTTTAGGCTGTGCAAGGTGTGCACAACAGAACAAAGGAAGTTTTGTAGCCAGCGCAAGGTGTGTGCATCTGAACTCTGTGGAGTCAGAAAGAATGTGCCAGGAGGGCACACCAGAAGGATTTATAGACTCAAGAGGAGCCTCATAGTTACTGAATACCCTTGAGGTGAAAACTGTACAGAGGAAAGCACAGGGAATACAGAACGTCTGAAGTTTTGTAGAAGCTCTGTCAGGTGGGCACAGAGTGTGTGCAAGAGATGTACAGAAGGAACTCTATTTCGAGTGCAGTGAGAAGATAGAATCCCTGAAGGTTCTACAGAGCTCTTCTAGGTGGGAATTGAGCCAGTTCAAGTGTGCACGAGAAGAACTCTTTGTCAAGTTCGAACAAAAACAGAGTTGTTGAATACTATGCAAAGAAAGGCTCTGCAAGGTGTGCATCGAGAAAAAGAACGTCAGGAGGGTGTGAAGCATTTCTTTTCAAGAAATACTTCGGATCTGAGATTGAAAAAATATTAGCAGCACAAGGAGTGTGTGAGGGTGGACTTATTCTAAGTCTCAAAGCTCAGGAGGAATAGTGCCTTTGTGCACAGAGCAATAGAAGGAACGAGCAGAAGGTTGAGAAACCCCATCAAGGTTTCAAAGTTGACAAGCTCAGGAGAGACAGTGTTTTGAGAACGTGGATGAGATCCAAAGGAATCGGGCTCGCAAGAGGAAGAGTCGAAGGCATAGACCTTCAAAACGCTAAAAATCTTCTAAGTCTGGAAGAAAGGAGGAAGCTCAAGAGGAAGAGCACAATATTCGTAGATCAACTACGGAGGAGAAGATCTGGACAATTGAATCTCGCATCCAAATACACAGGAGAACTCATGAGGAAAGAGGATCTGAACGGACAGTGGAGGGCCTTCGGGAGGAAGTGTCGAATAGCCGATAGTCATCGGATCAAGCAGATTCGCACGGAGGATAACAATGGGACCATGAAGTTCTCAAATCTTAGGAGGAGGAGCATCGACAACCGTTAGATCAGTTGTGGAGGAGGAGATCTGGACTGTTGGAACCTACGTCCAGATAGCAGGAGAAGAGCACGCAAGGGATCAGATCTAAACCATCATATCAAGAATTGAGGACCGATAGTCATCGGATCCAGGAGAAGGTGCGCGAGGTTTAACCCTCGTAATAGCAGAAGAGAGAGGACTCTTCAAAGTCCCGAAAGCATCAGAACCGCCCATCTCAGAGGATGTGTGTTAGGATATACACATTTCGGGGATTTGTTCACTGGGAGTTCAAGAGTGAAGACACCCCCAATTTCCCGAAAAGGGAAGACCCGAAAGAATCAATGCCATCCATTTGTAGAGGACACGTGGTTGTTGGTAGGCATTTCGACACCTGGAAATCGAAGGAGAAGACCGGGCCAAAAATCAAGAAAGGGAATCGTCGAAAGGATCGTTGGATCCAGATCAATGAGGACCATCCATTTTTGGAGGACGCGTTCCATAGATCCGGAATCCATCAGGAGTTTGGTCACCAGGAGTTGGGAGGTGAAGACTCCGCCAAAACCCCGAAAGAAAATCGTCGAGATTTAATCTTGGTCGTTTATCAAGTGACAGGTCTGGACCGTAGATCTAGGAGGTATCAGGTCTCCAAGTTTTGGGGATTTGAAAAGGAAGGGAAGGGGCACTGCATCGCGATTCCCCGAATCGTGAAAGCCGAAGCACTCGGAGGAGTAGCCCTAGGCCATAGGATAGGGTCGTGTGGAGAAGGATTAAGGGAGGAGCCAAAGATTCGTTAGGCCCTTTTTGGGTTTAATCACTTCGAAGGACAAGGAACGGGGAGAGCTTGCATGTTGGAATCCCAAAAGCCGAATTTTGGTAGCACTGTTGGTGGTAAGCACGGGGTCACAGGGTAGTAGTCACATGAGTGGAGATAAGGAAAGGAGCTAAGCACCTTATCCCTGTTTCAAGTTTTGGGGATTGGAGGAACAAGGATTTCCTTGTATCCAAAAAATCCCAAAGCCGATTCACAATTAGCGCCTTTTGAGTAAGGCCCATGATCACAGTGATGATCACATGGTGGGGAAAGCTCACGCTGGGTGCTTAAGTTTTCACATGGCGGGTTTTCTATAAAGAGGACCTATGGATTGTTTAGAAAAGGTTCCAGCAGGAACTAAAGAGCCACTTTCCGCTCAGGAGAGAAGAACGATCCAAAGACCGGGAGGTCGCAAAACCCCGAAGGGGAGGGGGGCTACATCAATAGATCTAGAACATAGGTAGAAATCACTTCCCACTCATGGGTATACTCCATTCTTCATGTTTTCATAAGTGAGTGAATTTCAAAAATATTTCTTTCTTAGAATCTCTTTAGAAATATTTTCTTGAATAATTTCCAATTCGCTAACAAGCTTTGGGTTTTAAAGTTCCACCATAGGAATCAATGGCACATCAATTCTTCCATAAACATGGATGTCAATTTCATCATGTAATCGTCATAGATTTCATACATTTCAAAATATAGTTCAACCTT
>ML779835.1:277753-290923 GCA_009831015.1 Picea engelmannii | reverse complement strand
TAGACAGTTTCTTGACGAGCTTGGGCTTTACCAAGAGTAAAGCAGATTCAAATCTCTACTTCAAGATCATGGATAATGAACCAGTAATACTATTACTGTATGTGGATGACTTATTCTTAACTAGAGAAGAAAAGCTCATCGCCAAATGTAAACAGAGACTTGCCACTGAATTTGAAATGAAATACCTTGGCCTAATGCATTACTTCTTAGGTCTTGAGGTATGGCAGAGTCCGAAAAGAATCTTCCTTAACCAAGGGAAGTACACGGTCTAAATCCTGAAGAGATTCGACATGCTCAAATGCAAGTCCATGAATACACCCATGGAAGCAAAGCTAAAGCTGCTAGTCGATACTTCGTCAGATTTGATAGATGCCACTCTGTACAGACATATTATTGGATCATTGATGTACCTGACGAACACTAGACCAGACATCTGTTTTGCAGTGAACACCTTGAGTCAGTTTCTGGTGGAGCCCAGACGTGTTCATTTAGTGGCTACAAAACATGTGATGAGGTACCTTAAAGGTACAATGGATTATGGTCTCAGCTATGATGGAGATCATGACTTCACTCTGAGCGGATATACTGTTGCAGATTGGGCAGGAAGCATTGTTGATAGAAAAAGCTCTTCCGGATGTTGTTTCAGTTTGGGATCAGCTATGATCTCATGGTAGAGTAGGAAGCAATCCAGTATTTCTCTCAGCACAGCGGAAGTAGAGTACATTGCCGCATGTTCTTCTAGTTGTGAAGCTATATGGCTTCGAAAGTTGCTGACAGGCCTATTTGATTTGGAGATGAGAGAAACCGCGATTCTATGTGATAATCAAAGTTGTATTAAAATGACAGAGAATCATGTGTTCCACGACAAGTCGAAGCACATAGAGATTCGCTATCATTTCATCCGCGACATGGTACAAAGAGGAGCCCTGAAGTTCCGGTACATTAGCACGGATGAACAGGTTGTTGATGTGATGACTAAGCCTCTATCTTGTGTAAAGTTTGAACACTTTCAAGATAAGCTTGGTATTTTCCGAAAGGACCTTCCCTGAAAGGGGGAGTAGATGTATTCCTTGCTTCTGACCTCATTGTTAGACGTAAAGCAAGATGAGTCATTCTTCTGACCTCAATGTTAGACGTAAAGCATGACGCTGTGTGATCCTTGCTTCTGACCTCATTTTTAGACGTAAAGCATGACGCTGTGTGATCCTTGCTTCTGACCTAGTTGTTAGACGTAAAGCAAGATGAGTCATGCTTCTGACCTCGTTGTTAGACATAAAGCATGACGTCGTGTGTTCCTTGCTTCTGACCTCGTTGTTAGACATAAAGCAAGATGAGTTATGCTTCTGACCTAGTTGTTAGACGTAAAGCATAACGCAGATGATTCCTCGCTTCTGACCTCATTGTTAGACGTAAAGCGAGATGTTGATGTTCCTTGCTTCTAACCTCGTTGTTAGATGTAAAGCAAGATGAGTCATGCTTCTGACCTAGTTGTTAGACGTAAAGCATGATGCTGTGATTCCTCGCTTCTGACCTAGTTGTTAGACGTAAAGCGAGATGATGATACTTGCTTTTGACCTAGTTGTTAGACGTAAAGCAATATGTGACTGACACTGAGCTACCAGCTTAACCGTTGTGACATTGAGCTAGTGTATTACTGTGATGTGACAGCCTAGTGCTATAATGAGGTATCATTTTTTACTGATACATGTTTGATGCAGATGATGATAGCATTCTTTTGAGAATAATGATGTTGCTGATGAAGAAAACTTTCGATGACTCGTAAATGTGCTAGACAATTGTTCAAGATGATATTGACGATATTGTCCTCCACATGCCACTGATGATGCAGACCTCTCTCGCCTGATGCTGATGAAGAATACCCTTCTTGTTAAGGGGGAGTGTTGAAATAATGTAACTGCGAAGAGCATTCTTATTATTATTTTGTTATTGGATTAAATCCCCATTGTGGATTAATCATGTTATTATTATTATTGGATCAAATCCCCATTGAGGATTAATCATGTCATTATAATTATTATTGTTATTGGATTAATCCCCATTGAGGATTAATCAAGTCGGTAATTGTATAAGGACCAAATCCCCTTTTGCGGATTGGTCATCGGACAATTACAATGAGCATAATAAGAAGTCGGCCCCAGCAGTTATAATGAAAGGGACAAAATTAATAAAAGGTGGGTTTACCCACCCAGAGTGAGAGGTCGGCCCTGCCTGATGGTGACTCTTCACACCTGCCAGATTGATATAAATAAGAGGCTAGCGCCTCACTTCTTACACACACTTCACTTGCTCATTATCTTATGAGGCAAGCTGCAATTGGAAGTTAGAGAGAGGAGAAGAAGGATGGCACATCTCTTGGGGAGGACTTTCTGTATTGGTTTGAGTTATCTCTTGAACATTGTATAAGCTATTTATGATAAGGAAGTTTTTGTTGGGTTTTCTTCCCCTAGAGGGTTTCCCAGGATAAATGTTGTATCTCTTGTGGATGTGTATTTCTCAGTGATCTTGTTCTTATTATGCTCTTATCTTATTGAAATGCAAAGAACTATAATAATGGCATAAACATTAGCAGTCTTCACCATTGAATTTAGGGACATCAATTTTATTTTATCCATAATTCCAATGGACTATCACACACTGGTTGGTGTGGTAAATGAAATTTTAGATCTTGTAATTCCTCCTCCCCCGCTTAATTGGAGTGGGAAGTTCCAATCCTTCATTCTAATTTTTACTTCCATCATTTTTTGTTCAAATTTTTTACTCCTGGGTGAAATTGCTTGAGATTTCTTTAATTCACACACCAAGTCCTACACTACTTGGCATTTTCATTTTTCTAATTAAATGTTGGTATGTATGTTGATAGAATTCCACTTTCTATTCGCAATCTTTTCTGTTAGTAAATTTCACAATGTTAGTGTGGTTAGGGTTTCCAACGCACATGGTAACCTTTTAACTCCATACAATGTGTATAGTAGGGACCTTGGGAATCATGCTATCATACAACAATACAACCCGAATCTTTGTAGTAATGTGACCTTGAAATTCGATTTATTTCTAGACAATGTAATCACAAGATCTGTGCACAACCACCATGTAACCTTGATTTGCGCCATGTGGCAGTGCTTCTCTCAAGTGTGTCGCACTAGTGTAAATGTCCCCTTGTACTATCCCCAACGAAAGTTCCAAGATGTGTGATACTACTTGAAAGGAATCAAGGGTAAATATACACAAATATATAAAATACATATTTCCTAATTGATAAATGGGTGATGATACAAGAGTAAACACCCTCATTTATACTCTTTTAGTACAAAGAAATGACTTTTCATTAAACGTGTGCATTTAATACTTTATAGTTTATATTGAATTTAATAATATATTTATGTGCACCTAGCATATTAAAAACTAGACTACATTTAGGAGACATACACATATCTTATTAAATACTAGACTAGACATTTAAAAGATTTATTACATCTTTGCTCCAAACCAATAGATTCATATCCTTGGTTCCCTCACTCCATAAATCATTGAATCCTTGCAATGCTCTCACCACAATTATCCTTCCACAAATCAATGGAAAGAATAGAGATGACAACAAAGTGAAATCTTCATTTAAAAACTCCTTGAGCAAAAGTAACAACGTGTAGAGAAAATTAAACACAAAAATTAAAGTAAAATTGATGCACAACATCATGACCTCGTTCCAACACTTACTGAGACAACAATAAAAATGTTACAAACAAAATGGTTTCCCTCCCTTGATATTTTATGTGTCTCCTCTTGTTTGGCATTTCATGTCTACTCCTGTAGCAATGTCTACACCCCTTATGCACATTGACATTTTATATGTCTCCTCTTGTAGAAACATCCACACCTCTTGTACTCCATGCATGCTCAACAACATGCTCTAGCTTATTCTGTTGTGTCTAAATATACCTCTTCAAACGAAAACAAACATCAATATTTTGATGAACTAAGACCACCTTAACTACTATTTGTTCTTGTACCTACAATTTCATAAGGAGATACTTCATTGTTAGTTTGTTAAGTTGCATAAACGTGTAATTCAGACTATTTCAGCTCTATTATATGTCAAGCCTACATTGGTGAAGACTTATCCAAAATTCATCTCCACCTGTTCCTCTCATGGAGTTACACCCTTCAAAGTACAACACTATTTGTGTAATTCCTATCGTTCATGCTTATTCTGCAACAAAAGAGATGTTTTTTGCGTCGATGATTAGTGCTTCCCCTTTCTAATTTTCAACAAGATTATATTGGTTGTGTTAAATTGAAGAAAATCTCCATTGATTTTCTAACTTTAACCTTTACTATTTTGATAGATCAATATCTCTCTTTCTAACTTTCAACAAGATACTATTGCTTTTTCTACTAAATCAGAGAGGAACCTATATTATTTGATAAAGCATTTTACCATTGGTTCAAGCACTCCAAGCTTAGCACACACAATTCCATGCCAATACCTCAACTACACAAAAGCAGAGCCATTATTTAGTTTTAGAATGTTTTAATGGTGTACCCTCAACAAGTGGAGAACAAAAATTAAAGACAATTTCTTTTTGAGTGAAGAAATGATGTGATGTGCATTATTGAATAAAAAGTTACATATTTTGTGTTTATGACTCTTATCTTTAAAGCTAATTGTAAACATTGTTAAAGTTTGCAACATCGTGAGACATTCTCCAAGACTGCGATGTTTTTCAAGGCTGACTTGAGACTTAGAGAAAAGCATTATATGTCAAGGCTGACTTGAGACTTGGAGAAAAGCCTTGTATGTCAAGGAAAGAGTTAAGAGACGTTGCTATAAGTCTTGTGAGCTTTGTGTGTCAAAGCAAAATTCAAGGCAGAGTATGTTTCTCGGTGGTCTTGTGTGTCAAGACCGAACCTCATGTGTTGAGGCAGTTCCTTGTGTGTCAAGGAAAGGTGATGTGTAAATTTATCCTAGGTATTCGAGATGGATGAGCTATGAGGTTTTGCCTAGGCACTGGTCACCCCTAAGTGATTAACTCTAGCACTTCACCATGATTAAGGAGATGATCACATCCCATGACAAATGATCTTTCTTATATATGTGTGATTCAATGATGTAATGAGCTAGTGCATTGGCACGTGTGGACCATGTTAACCTTGAGGGTATTGTGATGACTTGAAGAAAGAGGAGTGTCCATCTTAGTAAGACTTCTTAAGTCTTAAAGAACATAATGCAATGTGAATGCTAAGTGGAAAAAAAGTACAAATCTGTCTAGAAGGAATAAAATATATTATAATAAAGTAATGGATAAGTACAGATCTGTCTAGAAGGAATAAAATATATTATAATAAAGTGATGGATAAGTACAATCTTTCTAAAAGAAATAAAAAAAAAAAAATCTAGAAGACTTGTGGAATCAATAACAAAAGGACCACTAGTCATTCACTAGGAGATATATGAATCTGAGTTCCATCAATTCACCCTCTACTTGTAGTGAGTCATTTTGGGGTTTGAGAACAAGATATGTATGAGCATTCATTCCCATATCTAATTCAGATTAGAATTGAAACCAAGGATTTGATCCAACTTAAATACTAGCATTCAATCTAGACAAGGTCTTCATGATAGGGTGTTTCATTCTCAAGCAAAGCATTCAACCTTTAAGCTAGTTCTATTGGAGATCCAGCATAGTATTCTTCAGCAAACCCTCTTGGTATGTAATCCTATGAGGTTGAGTTTGATCTATTATGCCCTTAGAAGCCATTTGTACCTGCTCTAAAGCTCAATCATTTGCATAATAAGAAAGATCACTTTGCAAGGGTTTTTCTCCCTAAAGGGTTTCCCCAGGGTAAATCTTTGTGTACAAATTTTTGGATGCTATTTACTATGCTGCATGAATTTTTTCTTTTCAGTTTTGCAATATGGTGAAATTTGATTAAAAGTTCAGTAAAATGAAAAAGAAAATTTCAGATTTGAAAGTACACATAAATCCATCATGGTATCAGAGCTCTAGGGCGTGAAAGATCTCAGTTTTGCAGTCTGCTAGAGCCTGCGCAGATTCTTGGGAAAATTATTCAGAGCAAAGTACATTTTTTATTAAGGGTTTCTTGCAGAGATGACATCAATTTCAGTGAGACCTGAGGATAGGCTTGAAGGGGCTTCAAACTTTAATGTTTGGAAAGCTACGGTTTTAAATATTTTGGAAGAGCATGGCTTAGACAACTTTGTGATCAATGTAATAGAAGAACCTTCTACCAATGTAGGAAGGGCAACCTTTAAGAAGAATGAGGAAAAGGAAAAGTGAATCATATTTGATTCGGTAAAAGATAATATCATGTCTTCCATAGCACCTTTGAAGATTGCAAAGGAGTGTTTTGACTATCTAATCCGTATAAGAAGAAGGTGCCCAGTCAGAAGAGGGTTCTTGAGAACAATCTTCGAACTCTCAAGATGGAGAAGGATGAATCTGTGGCATGCTTCTTCACAAAGATATCTCATATTAGAGATCAACGGTTGGTCATTGGTGTGACTGTTGAGGATGATGACATGGTACAAACTATTGTTGATGGTCGTCCACCTTCTTGGGAGACTTTCCTGGCCAGGGTAAATGCAAGAGAGAATCAACCAGATTTTGAAAGGTTGTGGCATGATTGTTTACAGAAGAAGTAAGAATCTAGAGCAGGAGTGGTCCTTCAAAGGTATAAAAAAATTCTTTAACAACAAGGACTAAGAGAGAGAAGAGGTACCCTTCTCAAAAGAAATTCGTTGTTCAAAGAGAAAAAGACAGAGGTGACTATAAAGGAAATAAATTTGATGTTTCAAAATTCAAATTTTGTAACAGTCAAAAGAAAGGGCCCTTTGACAGGAATTGTCCTAGGCTAAGAAAAGGATATAAGGGTAAATATCATGCCTCCACGGTTGATGAAGAAGATTCTCAAAAGAAGAAGCCTAGAAAGGCTTATAGTGATTAGGAAACAAGAAAAGAGTAGTATCTCGTTTCAGCACTCTCATACACCCTTTCAGATAATATTGAATCATGGTTGGTGGATAGTGGTGCTTCCATGCACATGACAGGGAACAAAAATGCACTTGTGAACTTCAAGAAAATGTATTTCTCATCACAAGTGGAACTTGGGAATGATGCAAGCTATGCAATAAAAGGAATTGGTTCAGCTTCATTTCAGTTGGAATCTGGGGCCACATTGCATATTGAAGAGATCATGTACGTCCCTAGCTTAAAGAAAAATATCATCTCAGTTGCAGACCTGAAAGATAAAGTTTACAGTGTAACCTTTATGAAAAAGAAGAATTTCCTATGGCTTGAGGATGGAGAGCTAAGTTTAGCCATTGTGATTGGTGTTAGAGGAGGAGGTATTTACAAAGTTCCAGGACATCCCATTCAGGCATTGGTCCATAGCACAGTTATTCCTTATGAGTTGTGGCATAGGAGATTTGGGTATCTCCACTTCAGAGCGCTTCCCAGTCTTCAGAAAAAAGTAAGTGGTATGCATATTTTCCAGTTTGAACATGATAGTATATATAGAGGATGTGTGCTTGGAAAAAATATAAAGAATTCATTTCCAATCAGTAGCAAAAGGTCAAAAGAAATTTTAGAGTTGATTCATTCAGATGTATGTGGGCCTATGCCAGCTCCCTCCTTAAGTGGATTTTTGTATTATGTGATCTTTATTGATGATTTCTCTAGGAAGTCTTGGATATATTTCCTAAAAACAAAGAATGATATTTTTAGTAAGTTTCAAGAGTTTAAAGTTTTGATTAAAAATCAGACTAGAAAACATATCATAACTTTAAAGTCAGATAATGGTGGTGAGTTTGAATCTCATCATTTTGAGGATTTCTGCAAGGAAGAAAGAATCAAAAGACAGTTGACTGTGCCCTATAACCCCCAGTAGAATGGGGTCGTTGAGAGAAAGAACAGAACAATTTGTGAGGCAGTTAAAGCCATGATGTGTGATCATGACCTTCCTACTTCTCTATGGTCAGAAGCCACTAGCACTGCAGTTTATATTCATAATATAAGTCCTCATGTTATTCTAGGAGATAAGACTCCATAAGAAGTCTTTACAGGGGAAAAACCAGAAGTGGGGCAATTAAATATTTTTGGGTGTCCAGTTTATATGCATGTGCCAAAAGAGAAGAACCAAGATGGAACCTTCTGGGAAGAAAGGAATCTTTGTTGGGTATAGTGAAACATCCAAGGCCTGTAGGATTTATGTTCCTGGCCAAATGCATATTGAAGTGAGAAGGGATGTAACATTTAATGAAGAGGTTGCATTTAAGCTCTCTAAAGAGTTGCAGGTGGATACATAAATAGAGGAGCCTGAAGCTCCTCAAGTACATGTTCCAATCCTAGAGTCTTCTAGTTCAAACGATTAGAGGGAGGAACCTAATGAGCCATTGTATCAATTTGATATTGTGGAACCAATAGATCATGTAGAAAGACCTCTAGAGGCACCTCCTGCTAAAATGAGACCTTCCTAGTGTAGAGAGATTATGCAAGAGGCAAGAAAACATGCAGCACCTTTAGGCACATTCAGAGAAAGTAAAATACCTCAAAGGTATTCAAGTTATGTGGCTCAAATGACTTAGATTAGTGATGCATAGCCCACCAACTATGAGGATGCTACTAAGCAGCAAGTATGGAGAGATTTCATGGTGGAAGAATACCAATCCATCATGAAGAATGATGTATGGGATGTGGTCCCAAGACCGAAAAGAAAATATGTGGTTACTTCCAAATGGATCTACAATATTAATCATGCAACTGATGGAAGTAATAAATACAAAGCGAGATTTGTGGCTTGTGTTTTTTCTCAAAAGGAAGGAATAGACTATGATGAAACATTTGCACCAGTTGCCAAGTACACTTCCATCAGAGCTATTATCTCTCTTGCCTCAGCTCTGGGTTGGAAACTTCACCAAATGTATGTAAAGACACCATTCCTCAATGGCCAAGTTGAGGAAGAAGTGTATATAGAACAGCCAAAAGGCTTTGTGGTTCATGGGAAGGAATCTCATGTGTGCAAATTAAAGAAGGAATTATATGGGCTAAAACAGGCACCAAGGGCTTGGTATGCTAGAATTGATAGTGATCTTCAAAGCTTGAGATTCTCCAAGAGTGCAGTTGATCCCAACCTGTATTTTAAGGTTATGGAAAATCATCCCTTAATTTTGGTTTTATATGTTGATTATTTGTTCCTTATGGGAGAGGAACATTTGATAGCTCAGTGTAAGAGGGAGCTCACTTCTGAATTTGAAATGAAAGAACTGGGTCTCATGCATTACTTCCTTGGCCTAGAAGTGTGGCAAAGGTTAGATGGAATTTTTCTTTCTCAAGGAAAATACACAGTTGATGTACTATGCAGATTTGGTATGTTAGATTGTAAGTCCATGTCTACTCCCATGGTATCTAACTTAAAGAAGTTGCATGAGTCAGATTTTGGGTCAGAGTTAGTTAATCCAACTATGTATAGGCAGTTGATTAGATCCTTGATGTATTTGATTCATACCAGGCTAGATATATGCTTTGCAGTAAGTGTCTTAAGTCAGTTCATGTCTAAACCGAGACACAGACATTGGATTGTTGCTAAACATGTGCTCAGATATTTGAGAGGGTCCATTGCTTTTGGACTCAAATACACTTCCAGTGGAGGAGTGTTGCTTCATGGTTATGTTGATTCAAACTGGGTTGGAAGCTCAGTGGACCAGAAGAGTGCTTCAAGATCTTAATTTAGCTTAGGTACAGCTATGATATCTTGGTCCAACAGGAAACAGGGCTCCATAGCACAAGAGTACAGCAAAAGTAGAATATATATCAGTAAGTGATGCCAGCAGAGAAGCTATATGGATAAGAAAGCTTATGTCTGGGTTGTTTCATGAGAGGTTAGAAACAACAATTATCCACTATGATAACCAGAGTTGTTTGAAGCTCACTGAGAACCCTATATTTCATGACAGATCAAAGCATATTGAGATGAAATATCACTACATCAGAGGCATGGTCCAGAGAGGTGCCATCAAGTTACAATACATTTGTACTAATGAGTAGATAGCAGATATATTAACTAAGTCTCTGTCCTTTGGAAAATTTGTGTACTTTCGGTACTAGCTTGGTGTGGCGGAGAATGCCTCCCTCACTGAGAGGGAGTGATAAAGTTTGTGGCATCGTGAGACATTCTCCAAGACTGCCTTGTGTGTCAAGGCTAACTTGAGACTTGGAGAAAAGCGTTGTATGTCAAGGCACGAGTCAAGAGACGTTGCTATAAGTCTTGTGAGCTTTGTGTGTCAAAACAAAAGTCAAGATAGAGTGTGTTGCTCAGTAGTCTTGTGTGTCAAGACTGAACCTCATGTGTTGAGGTAGTGCCTTGTGTGTCAATGCAAGGTGATGTGTAAAGTTCTCCTAGGTATTCGAGATGGATGAGCTATGAGGTTTTTCCTAGGGACTGGCCACCCCTAAGTGAATAACTCTACACTTGACCATGATTAAGGAGATGATCACATCCCATGACAAATGATCTTTCTTATATATGTGTGATGCAATGATGTAATGAGCTAGTCCGTTGGCACGTGTGGACCATGTTAACCTTGAGGGTATTGTGATGACTTGAAGAAAGAGGAGCAGCCAGCTGAGTAAGACTTGTTAAGTCTTAAAGAACCTAATGCAATGTGAATGCTAAGTGGAAAAGAAGTATATATCTGTCTAGAAGGAATAAAATATATTATAATAAAGTAATAGATAAGTACAGATCTGTCTACAAGGAATAAAATATATTGTAATAAAGTGATGGATAAGTACAGATCTTTCTCGAAGAAATAAAATATATTATTTTTTGTTCTAGAAGACTTGTGGAATCAATAATAAAAGGACTACAAGCCATTCACTAATAGATATATGAATCTGAGTTCCAGCAATTCGTCCTCTACTTGGAGCAAGTCATTTTGGGGTTTGAGAACAAGATTGTATGAGCATTCTGTCCCAGATCTGATTCATATTAGAATTCAAACCAAGGGTTTGAGCTAACTTAAAGACTAGCATTCAAGCTAGACAAGGTCGTCATGACAGTGCATTTCATTCTCAAACAAAGCATTCATCCTTTAAGCCAGTTCTATGGCAGATCCAGCATAGTATTCTTCAGCAAACCCTCTTGGTATGTAAGCCTGTGAGGCTGAGTTTTATTATTGATCTGTTATGCCCTTAGAGGCCATTTGTACCTGCTCTAAAGCTCAATCATTTGCATAATAAGAAAGATCATTTTGCTGGGGGTTTTCTCCCTAAAGGGTTTCCCCGGGGTAAATCTCTCTGTACAAATTTTTGGATGCTATTTACTGTGCTGCATGAATTTTCTGTTTTCAGTTTTGCAATATGGTGAAATCTGATTAAAAATTCAGTAAAATGCAAAAGAAAATTTCAGATCTGAAAGTATACACAAATTCATCAAATACCCCCTATTGCTCCACCAAACTCTTCAACTAGGTTCACGTATCAATATTTTTACTCAAATATATATAATGAACTATAGAGTACAAATTTACTCAAATGTACCTAATAAACTATAAAGAGCATAACATGTATGTCCAGTTGTAGTGATTCTTCTCTTACATTTCCTTTTTGTGTGTTTTTACTCAAATATATCTAATGAATTATAGAGAGTACAAATTTACTCAAATGTATCTAATGAACTACAAAGAGTACAACATATATGTCCAGTTGTAGTAACTCTTCACTTACATTTTCCCTTTTATGTGTGTTTTTCATTGCTAACTTGTATGTACATATTGGAACCTTCCCAACCATAATGGGAACCTTGGTGCCTTATAAACATAGAGTTATGTTGAAACTTTGCCAAATCAAATTCAAAATCAAAAGCAACAAATTAAACAGCGTCTATTTAAGCGCTATTGATATAACATAGAAACATAGATTGGAAAATTAGCATTACGCTTCAATCAGCAGATATTGGTCTTCATATAACATAGATTGAAAACTAACATCACGCTTCAATCAGCAGATATTGTTTTGCTTTAAATGTGTTGTAAACAATCCTGGTGTACTTCAACATCACACTTGATCAGCTTATATTTGTTTATAATAGAGAATCCTACTTAGCCAACTTCATCTGCATCTAACCAGAACATTGAATCTAACAGCTCTATAGTCCTTAACAGCATGAGCACCCAAAACTGTCCATCTGGGCAATCAATCCTCTAATAGTTGTTGGATCTAGCAGCTATATAGGTGTTATACAGTGTCTTTTGGCTTGTCTTGCAACCTAAATTCTCAAAGAAATCAAATGCTAATAGGATCTAGACAATCAGTGATGGACATAACTGAAAGGATAATCGTGAAAATGGATTTCCTCAAGCAGAAAAGCTTGTCTAACATCCACGAAAAATAATCTCCAAATCATGTCTGACATGACTGTGTCCCTTGAATCATAAAGCCATATAATGCACAAACACAGCTTGCAACTCATCTTTCAAGTTAAACAAAGGAAATAACGATTCTTCATTCCAGCAGAGTGGATTAAAACTGAATACAATTGAATAGCTTCGGTTTCAGAATTTCAAGAGAAATATTAAACCATGTTAAAGACGTCACCGTCACGTTTACTGCAGAATAAATATTTTTTTAAGCATACAAGGCGAAATGGTTGCACAGAATGCCATCCTGTCCTAGAAGAGCTACAGATATTTATGAATCAAGAAACTAGAAAAAGACACTATAAGGGAACAAGAAGTTAAAGCCATCATATTATTATACATATTACAAATGGGCCAAATAACAGGCAGCTAACAACATCGAGTGATTGTTTCAAAATCACAAACAGAATGCCATGCAAGTATCATATTCAAAGCACCCGAGTCCCTCTGAAGATGATATATGCCACCATACGGAAAACAAATAGATAGATTTTGTTTCAAATATCATCCTTTAAAAACTGGCCATTTAGCAATTGAAATGGCTTCCTTCATAGATACCATTAAATCAAAATTCGCCCCTACACGTGAACACCACATCATGCCAATAATGGAAAAGTTGCTTTGGAGCAGGCAATGGATCCCTCTGAACATAATACACAAGACCATAGCAAACAAACAGTTTATCTCAATCACAGGCTAAAACAACATCTGTCCCA